>CAKNXH010050167.1:0-31255 GCA_932178445.1 Andricus quercusramuli
TATAGATCCGTATAGAGGTCGGGACATAGCGAGATGTCTTAAAAATCCTGTAAGAAATCTCCATATAGAGACTAGTAGAATTTCTGTTTGGAATTCCATATAGATTACGAGTTGGTAACATCCATATAGATCCGTATAGAGGTCGGGAAATAGCGCGATTTCTGAAAAATCATATTTGGAACAACCGTGTAGATACTTACAGAAATAGGGGTTCTTTTTGGAATTACATATAGAAACCATTTAAAGTTCTATTTGGAATTCCGTATAGAATAGAATATTGCAACATCCATATAGATCCGTATAGATTTCCTATGTGGCTAAATCTCCCTAAGTGGCACTACTATTTGAAACGACCAGAAACTTATAGAAACTCATAGAAATTCTATATGGATCTATAGGATATTTGAAGGAGGGATGCCAAAAGACCCCGCACACATATATGGAAAATGTGGTCCCGGTCAAATTGGCTGAAACGGTGGTACAATGTAGTTCATAATATCCTGATCAAATAAAGTCCTTAGACTCTGGGTCCAAAAAACGCCAGGTTTCGAGATAAGAGGGACATGTCACATGAATTGACATGAGGAAGCTCATTTTTCTCTCAGGCCTAAGATGGTTATTGCCCAATATGTGGAAGGCATTTTTGGTTAGAGTTGGATTTTTTGTTTGTTTGAATAGTATGCACGGGGTTGTCTAGGTATATATTATTAGTCATGGACGCATGATTATAATGCAATCAAGTGACCTGATAAGAGCTTGTAACCCATTTCCCTTTCGGGGTAGGCGTGACTTGCTCGGTTGGAAAATAGTAGTGTGTAGGTGGGTATATAGGTATAAAGGAGATAAGTATATAGGTATTAGGTATAGATATTTTAGACTAATCTGGAACTCTCGCGTTATTTATTCAAATGACATGTTCATTCCGCAACACTGCTCCGACCCAGGTTGCTGATCAATTTCTGTAGCGATCACCCCAGGTGAAGAGCCTCACAAAGGTGTTATGTGTGGTTCCCCACTTGGGCCCGTTAGTATCCAAGGTCTTTGTTTCAGGCGTCATTCACTCTATTGTCACTCCGTTTACAAACTATTTGTCACCATACTTTTCTGTCCTGGCATAATACTCTAGCTTCCTTTACGCCATGCATTTTTGTATGCAAGCTCTCGTATTTCTATGGCTTCTCATGTCTCTTCGGATTAGTGCCTCATTCACAGATTCTAACCATTCTTTCAGTGGTCAGGAGCGCCGTATAAACAGCCGTGTGTGCGTGAACGGGATTTCAACGCAGTGTTATCGAAGCGAGCGCGATCTAATCGAAAAATTCCCTACTCGTGATTGATGTGCAGTACTCATGGTGCGGGGTGCGCGAACCAATCAGAGAAATTGCTTGGTCGGGATTGGCGCGCTGTACCTGTTGTGCGGGGCACGCAAGCTAATCGGGAAATTTATACGTTCCTGACTTCAATAAGATACGTCGTGTAATACAATTATATTCTGAATACGCGATTAACAATTCATAAACTTCGATTATATAGTGTATAAAAATATTCAATGAAAAAAAGAATTAATTGGGTTTAAACTTAAATGTTTGGTATTTGGGGCGAGCGGCCCAATCATATAATTTAATTATAAAACTTTTCTCTGAGATACTGATAAGTAATCAGTTTATGAGCATCTTGCGAGAAATTTCTAAATGTTGGAATCTGCTCTACTAAATGGCATGCCTGGTGCAGGAAAATTATATGATGGCCTTAGAGTAATGTGGCTGGGACAAAGCAAGGCTTACCGTGGTCAGAGTTGGGAATTCAGATCGGCGAAACTAATATTTGTGAGAATCACAAGTAATAATTCTCCAGATTCGAAATTCTCAGCTCTCCCTTTTTATATATTGAAGATGTATATCAAAGTGCGTACTTCTTTAATGATCTCCATTAATTTATTAATTTTAGGGATGCAAATTTCATATAAATGTAAACCTAATATATTCGAAACAGTCATACGGGAGAAATCTACTGTCAAATATGCTATCTATGGTCAATTTTTATTTTATTATAAAAGCCGTACATTTTTAAATATAGTCACTGATTGGGACAAGCGATTCAAGAATTCAAGGTTGTTGCAATATTAAAAATATTATTTATTTGTTTTTCAATTTTTCAAGAAATAAATTATTTAAACTACATTTTTTATTCAAAAGAAACCCAAGAGCAGATGATATATTATTGAAAAATTCTATTGTTGTAAATCATGCAACAACCCTATTCAGTAAATAAAAGATTTACTTAATCCTAATAAACAATGGCTCATTTTGTTCTGTGAAACATTCTATACAGTTATAGTCGATGAATTTTGATAAAAATAAAAAAAATAACGTTTCTATAGCCGACCACTATCGACCACTATCGACAGGCCGGCGAACCCCTCGTGTGTCTTTTGGACATACCTCTTCTCCTTCTCCTTGGCAGGGATTTAGAATTCGGACGGAGCCGAGAATTCTATCACGAATATAGTTCGTTTCTCGAAATCTTGGAAAACGATATCAGGTCTCGAGTGTGCAACGGCAACTGATGTCCGAAAATTGTGTTTCCAGAAAATTTGGCACTTCCCGTTTTGGACAATTGACCTTATCTCCATCGGAGCTTTCGGCAAACATGGTAATTAAGCACTCTTAGGGCCGCATTATGTCTGTAGAGATAGGTCGTTCCAGCGTAAGTGGGGCACCCGGATAGTATGTGTTCTAGGTACTCAGCGTGTGTATGACATGCTCTACACCTATCGCTGGGAACTTCTTGACATAAAATGCGGTCACGGTATACTTATGTGAAAATGACACCGCCCTGGCATGCGGAAATAAAACTCTCTGTACCTGAATTAAGCCCTGATGATCTCAGGAAAGCAAAGGTTTGCTCCTTCGACAAGGACTGTTTTTCTACATTTCTCTGAAAGTTTCCGTGCATTTTCTTGTCGAGTAGCTTTTGGCGGAAATTTGCAGCTCTGCTTTCTATACTTCGGCTTTTAGAAGTCAAGCATCTAGATGGAGTAATGCACTTTCTTCACTTCTGATGTTAAAATTCAGGCCAAGGGTCTCGGCCGCCTGCTCCGAGGCTTTGTGAAGGAACGCTCCTTTGCCAATCATCTCGTGTTTCCTGGCCATTTTTAAGAGTGGTGACATCAAGGGCCTTAAGCTCGATCGTCGTCCATTTCACTACCCCAAACGAGTAGAGTAGAACCGGGACGGCAAGCATGTTAGTAGCAGATACCTTGTTGAACGCCGACAGATTCGAAGACCAAATCTGTCGAAGAAGATGTTTGTATCTGCTTCGGAGAGACTCCTCCACTGATGTTACGTCCTGAATACGGCTTCGAGGCACGCCCAGGTATGTATAGGTCTCTCCATTGCTAAAATGTCTAATAACACTTATATCCACAAGCTCAGGGTCTTTGGGAACGCCAGTGATCTCTACTTTCTCCAGATGAATTTTGGTTCACTTGTCCAAACCAAAGTCCATTCCAATCTCTCCTGTGTAGTTCTTGACGATATTTATAGCAGATTGAAGTTTCTTTTACCAGTGGCATAGATCTTCAGATCATCCATACAAAATTCATTAGTGACTTTATGCTCGCGCTGATTAGTGTCTCCAAAGAGGTATCCAGGAGAATTTCGTATTGCGAGAGATAGAGGCAGAAGTGTGATGCAAAAAGGCAAAGGGCTCATCGTATCACCTTGAATGGCGCCCCTCTGGAAGGTGATGTTGTTCCTTGTCAGACGATTATTTCTAGATGTGATAGTAAATCTAGCTTCCGGCAGATGATAAGTCTATGAGAGGATGAATCGAAAGCTTTCCGGTAGTCAATCCAGTCCATTGACAGGACGCGCTGCTGGGCTGCAGCGTCTTTACAGACACACCTGTCAATTAGCAGGTTTTCGCGACAGCCTGCTACACCTTTTTTCGAGCCACGTTGTTCGTACATCTCTTGCCATACAGACTCAATTCGTCGAACAATCCTGTTGTTTAGGAAAGTTGTAAAGGTCTTATACAGTGTGTTCAAACAAGTTATTGGCCTGTAATTCTCTGGTTTGGAGAAGTTGCCTTTTTTCGGCAGGAGTATAGTGTGTCTAACACCAGCTGCTGCGGAATGGGTGTCTCCGAGTTTAAATATGAGGTGAATATGCGGGCCAAATGTTGGTGTATAAAAGTAAACATCTTCCGCCAAAAGTTCTGGATACAATCTGGTCCAGCAGCGGAAAAGTTCGTCGTGCCTCTTGAGTGCTTTTTTCACGTCTTCGGCAGTGACTGATGGACATTCCTCCTCAGCTGATATTGTCAGTATCTTCTTTCATCTCTAGTGTTTTCGGGATCTTGTACACTTCTCTCGAAAAAGTCTCTTATCTCCTTGGCCTTGGGTGGATTCTTTACAAAAACAGGCAGATCGCTGAAGAGGCGCGACGGGTCAGCCAGAAACTGTTGATTCTCCCTGATACATCTCTCTCTCTCTCTCTTCTGTATTCTCCTCCTTGCGTCAGACAACATCCGTATTTTGTCAACAATATGCTGCTTGATTGTCAGCAGCTTTGACTTGTTTAGTGTGTGATACAAGATCCTTAGTTCCTGAGCGAACTTTCGAAACCTTTCCGTGAACGGTCTACCAGATGTTATGTATTTAATCACACATTGAACTAGAGACGCATTCTGTCTTGCCCATCCAATTTTCTTGTTTAGTCGATGCAAGCGTCTTTTGGTCTTTTGAACCATCGTCGGTTTTAGCCTTCCATTTGAATTAGCCAAAGCTCTCGCAGCACCATAAACTGAGCAATTGATGGTCCAGAGGTCGGACTATTGCGAGATATCTCCACGAAGGGAGGCATCCATTTCAGCCAGATCTTGGGGCTCAAGAGGAACTTGCATGTTGATGTTCCTCCTTGTACTGAAATTGCAATCATCTTTCAGAAGGTGCCTACTTTCTGCGGTTGGTCTTAATGTCGCTTGATCTTCGGCTGCAGCTTGATCAAGCAGCGGTTGTGGAAGCGCTCCGCGTACATATCCATTTTTCCAGAGGTAGTCGGCTTGATTTCGCAAAGACTGATGCGAAACGTGCTGAAGCTCTGGGTGTTTCTGGCACCACAGAGTGTGCATACGCGCCATAAAGCCTCCGCGAACAGGGATAATGCTGGCATCGTAGCAGTCTGGCACGTCATTCCTATTTTGATCCGTCCACTCAATGTGGGCGTTTCGCCGGTTCGTCGTCGTGTTTCCATCTAAATTATTTTCAGCACCCCGAACTCTAGAATGATTGGCATTGTTTGCCGACCCATTGTCGGGTGCTCTGCGCGTTCGATCGTTTTGAACCGCATTTACAACATTTTGGTATCTTGTTGGTTTCATTGTTGTTCCCACGAGCAGCTATGGAAAGGGTTCGTCCATCCTTGCAGAGCCCCGAATGCAAGGATAAGGCCGGTACTCTGAGAGGTTGCCCGGTATCCCAGAGTCACCGTTTAAGACACCTTACCCATCTGTTATTCAGCTTTCGGCGCGTTTTTTACGCCTTCGCTGAGGGGTTATTCCTTCGGGACCATCCCTGGAAAATTGTCCGCGACTGCTTATTAATTATTGTAACCATATTCTGCAGAAACCCTTGGTACAGGAACCCTCCATGCGCAACCCGAGGACCCGTTCTGTGGCTTTGTCATATGCCCTTCGGTTCTATTTCAAAGGAATCAAAACCAAATATATGTATACACATTATATTTCTAAACTTTTTATTAATTACTTCGTAGACGTAAAAAAACTTGGAATGACATCTATCCATAATCATATTGTTAGAAAAATAATTTTGACTAAATAATCATTTTTCTCAAAAATGCATATATTGCTGCCTGTTTCAAAATAGACGCAAATTGATTTTGATTATAGGTTTCCTAATTTTATAAAACGTGTTTCATTTTTGGGTTATTTCAACGTGTCGATCCTAAAAATTGATTTATTCATAGATTGAGTTGGTATCGAAAAATTCGACAAATGACTCATGTACAGATGTGGGTACAGAGTCGAGTCGAATTATTTTGCACATAACTAGTTAAAAGCTGTCAAAATTCTATAGGAAATAAGCCCAGGATGAAATCATTATGTTAATTTTTTAAAGAAGATATTACCAAAAAAGTGCAGATTTCAAACATATTGAAAAATGTGTATTATTTCAGGTCTTATTTAAATTTTAAGATAACATTGAAATTCGCACAATTTTGGCGATATCTTTACAAAATATTGACACAACGACTTCATCCTAGGCTGTGCTTTACCATTCGTTAATTTTTTTCACAGAGCAACAATATATAAACGAATAAATTGACAAAATTGGCCATGTCAGCTCTGCAAGTTTTTATCTTAGGAATAACTACAGAAAAAAACTCACTATTAGCTGGAATTATTACACCTGCACTCGTAGAACAGAAACAATCTTATTAATATTCAACTCAATTATTATAAACAATTTTATAAACAAATTCTTTGTAGTGTTTTTTTTTGTCATAGAAAAAATGGTTCGCTTTACGCTATTTACCAAGATTTTTAATAAGAGTCATAATTGGTAACGAAAAGTTGGCATAAGTTAACATATGCAGTTTTTATAAACATTTTTAATAAACAAACTCTCAAAAAATTAGTTTTTTTCTTAGCTAAATTAATTTTTCTGACTAAAAGTGATTAACAGTTGTCTTCAGAAGGATTTATATACTTCGAGCTTTATCAAACATAAATGATATAGATTGTTAATAACAATTTCATTAAAAGTAATTTATGTGATTGTCATAAACATTTTGGAAACAAAAACTGTGATTCATCATTTTTACATATAAAAGAGACGTTTTTTTCACTAAAATTATCGGAAAATAAACTGGCAGTGATTCCAAAACTGGATGCGATGTACTAAATGACAAGTTGCGTAATTAATAATAAACATTCACATAAAGTGCCTCAATCCACCGTTTGATAATAGAAAAAGTGGTTCGTGCTTTAATCATTGTTTGAATAATCCAACGTTTAATACTGATCCTAGTTTATCGATTTAAAATTAATATATCTGTTTCTTATAAATAATTGTGTAGACAAAAACTCTGTGTTCATCTACTTATTGACGTGGAAAGCTTTGTGCGAAAGATGGGCACATTTACGAGACTTGTTTCAGTTCGCATAGAAGTAATACAATTTTGAATTCGAAACAGCGCACAAATATTTTCTGGACATTTTTTAAACTATTATTTTGATAAGTTATTTAAATTTAAATGCATTTATAATCTTGTAGAAGAAAATTTAAAAAAAAATTATTTAATAATTAAGTATTATTATAAACGCTACAGATTTAAGAATTACTTTGAATATATTTTAAGTGTTAAAACAATGTTTAATTTAGAATTTCTTTTCAATATTCAAATTATTGTGAAAAATAAAGTAATTCTTTTTTATTTTTATATTATCTACTGAATATTCGAACTTCATCATAATAAAGTTTCCATGTGGTAAAGAAGTATCAGGTGTGCACAAATATATATATATATATATATATATATATATATATATAATATATATACCTGTGCACAAGTGGCGTCATTTGTAAATAAGATAAGTGAGTTGATTTGGCGAATTCGTTGGTCGAAAATTCCTAAATGTAAATTTTGGGCTCACCCTATAGTACATGAGTATAATCTGACTCTAAAGTTGCCTTAGCTATAATATTCACTGCTGCTCGCGTTATTTGTCATTTTATTCACAGAGGTAGTAGGATTTTCCTAAGGTTATGTCTTTACTTGCATAAAAAAAATATAATTAAAATAGATTGACTCGCTCGGTTACCTCTGGTTTCTTAGGGACCGTTCTAAAAACACGTAAGGCTTTTTCTCGCAATTACGATTCCGACACTACGATTTTTCTGTAATAAGTGTATCTAAATTTAGGATTTTCTAAAAGCTCGAGATCATCATCCGCGATCATTCACAACAGAAAATAAATATCCTATAAAAGGAAAGATCTGTTATTGTATGGAATAATTGTACGGTATTTATTTCTTATTACAAATTGGTTTGACCGTTTGCCGTATTCTTGAAAAAATATTTTACTTGCAGTTTTATGTACACTGGACAATTAGAATATTGGACCTCTGAGCAAAGTGCTTTATATCGGACTGCGCAGAAAATGAAAATGACTGTTTTGACGAAATTATTAGACGCGCAGTCTACCACGGGTAATTTGCAAGCAAATTTACAATCAAACACCAATATTAATCCAGTTATTGGAGTTTGTAGAGAGAATACCCGACCTAAGAAAGTCGCATCTTCAGACCATCATACTTCCATGTTGCCGATTCAGATTTTACCAGGAAGAAAGTAAGTATATTTGCGTTCAATAAGCTTATAAATTAGATAGTATCGGTCGTTCATGGTAAATTTTGATAACTTTCTTAAGCTGGCCTACTCTGAACTCGTTTTCTAAGCTTAATTTCTCCACGCTCGCCGGTGTAACCATCCTCCATTTTAATTTAATTAATAACTTTAAAATGGGACAAATACAATTTTATCCCACCTAATGTATTTAACGGCCTTGCGGTATCACGTTTTGAATTCAATTTTGGCAAAGGATTGTAAGATACAACATATCCTTAAATGTTGAGCTGAGAAATTAATTCAAGTGGAATTATCAAGTTTTATTCGCCTACTCAGCAGATTTCTTTTAAACTTAAAATTGTATATGGGTCATTCCAAAGTTTTTTCAAATTCCAGCCAAAATTCTGCGCGATTATGTCAAAAATTTTGTCGGTGTTTTTTTTCTAATAGTAAGTACCCAAAACCCCCAAAAATAAAGTATTACATTTGTCGAATCAGAACTTTACGTGATGTTTTTTCAAATTTAATTTTTTGTCAATTTTACTTTGAATTTCAAGTCTTTTCTTTTTTTTAGGGAAAATATACCACCATACATTTATGTCAAAAACTAAAAAATAAGGCCATCTTCAAAGTTGTCTATAAATTTGCAAAAGTTTCACAAAACCAAATAAAAATTTCATAGGAATAATTTTAGTGAAGCTTTTTTTTTGCCTTTTCATAAATATTTAGAAGGCTAAAAATACTACTTTTCATAAAATTTACCATTTTCACATCGATTTCAATGCTATAGTCCAAACCTTATATTTGAATATTATATGCAAATTAATACATTCAACCTAACACAAAAAAGCCTCAGAGGCTTACAGAGAAGTTGTGTATTTCGGGAAAATACAACTTTTCTGTGTACAAAATTTTTTAGTGAAAGCATATTTCGAAAAAATCGACCAAAAATTAAAATCACGATGGTTTGTCATGATCTTGGTAAGAAAACTAATTATACCTTGAGCATACACTTCAGAGAAACGTTCTGTACACAAAAAATGTAGATGTCAATAAATTATACATTTGTTCCGTAAAACATTTTTTCATGTAGTCAATAGTTCAAGGGTGACACTAGTTTTTACGATGAAAATAGAAAATTCTTTACAGTTTTTCTAATTTATGAAGAAAGGTGTTGTTTTTGATAATGCTCTTTTATAACAAGCTTAAAGATCTTGAAAACTGCAGCTATTTTTTCTTCGACGTTTTTCTCTACAATCAATAGATTTAAAAAAAAAATCAATGTTGATTTTACAAAACTTTTGACTTTTTTGTGTTCTATTTTTCGTGAAGAATGTTTAGAAAACATTTCCAGATAATAATAAACAAGAATCTAAAATTCGATCTGAATTGATAGAATGCCTTCATTTTCACAGAATTAAATTTATTAACACATAAACATATAAATTATTATATTAATGAAACATCAATTGCCAGAGATGCGGGGTCGTGTCAAGTGACAAGTGGCAAGTCAAACTCCTAACTATTTCCATTTTCCATCGTCATTTTTGGTAATTGTTTGTGGTCTCGTCCATTTTCGACTATATGTGCTATACCCAGAATGATCCTGTTATGAAGACACGCAAGATTTAGTATTCCGCGACCACCTTAACGGCGTGAGATGTAAAGTCGCGGAACGGATGACTTAAGGTGCAAGGTTTGTTCATGTGCATAACCTTTCGTGACCCGATGTTGAGGGATCCGAGCTCGTCCCTCGCCCATGGAACCACTCCAAATGAATAGAGTACTACTGGGACGGCAAGCATGTTCGTTGCAAACACTTTGTTCCTCGCCGACAATTCGGAAGACCAAATCTGTCGGATAAGACGTGTGTAACTGTATCGGAGAGCATTCTTTATATATGTTACGTCCTAAATGCGGCTCTGTAGCACGCCCAGGTATGTATAGGTCCCTCCAGTGCCAAGGTGTCGTATAGCGCTTCCATTGACGAAATTAGGGTCTCTGGGTCTACCAGTAAGTTGCCCTCGCTTCAAATTAACCTTGTCGCATTTTTCTTACTTAAACTTCAATTCAATTTCCCAAGTGTCCTCCTGGGCAGTCCGTCGAGCTAGATTTAGTTTAAATTTCTAGCATAGATCTTGAGATCATCCATGTAAAATACATGAGTGACAATTTGCTTTCGATATCCGGGTTTGCCGCAGAAGTACCTTGGGAATTTCGAAGTGTAACAGATATTGGAAATAGTGTGTGGCAAAAAAGGGGAGGGCTCATGGTGTTACCCTGAAAGACGCCTTTCTCGAGGCAGACGTTGATCGTTGTAACACGGTGTTTTCCAGATGAGATAGATAGTAAATCTGGTCTCCCAAGGGGGATAAATCTCTCTATGCACCTCACTATGTGTGGATGAACCTTTAAGCTTTTCAAATAGATGCTGGTGGATCGAAGGAAACTTCTTCCATCAGAAGCTTTTGATACCATTTGCTTCCGGAGCGGAATAGTTTTTCATGCGTCTTAATACTTTTTTCATCTCTTCGGTAGTGAGAGGTGAGCATTCCGCCTCAGGTGTTATGAGGGCAGTGCACAACTCCTTGAAGCTATTTATGTTTTCTGAATCTTCTTTTAGTGGATGTTGGACTTCGTAAACTTCTTTCCAAAATGCTTCGACCTCTTGTTTGGGCGGGTGTTCGACAGTAACTGGAGGATCTTGGAAGAGTCGAGTTGGTTCTGCCAAAAACTGTACATTTTCTCTGACCCATCTCTCCCTCCGTTCTAGACTTCTCCTAACATCAGATAGTATCCGTATTCTGTCAACAATATGCTGTCTAATGGTCAGCAGCATTTCTCTTCGGATATTATGAGGGCACTGCACAGCTCCTTAAAGCTATTTATGTTCTTTGTTGTGATGGGTCAGGGAAAAACTGTTTATTTTGTCTGACCTAACTCTTTCAGTTCTCGACTACTCCTAGCATCAGATAGTACCCACGTTCTGTCAGCAATATGCTGCCTGATGACCGCCACACACTGAATGAGGGACGCGTAATGTCTTGCCTAGCCTATCTTTGTGCTGAGTTGATGTGCTCTTTCTCTATTGGATGCCTGCCCGTGTTTGGTCTCAGTATCACCTCTCTTTCTCTGTCGCCGGCTTGTTCTGGCTGCGGTAGAGTAGGCGTTCCGCTTATAGAACGCCTTTTCCGGATGTGAGTGGCACGGCTTCGCAGCAGTTGGTTCGAAATTTGCGATAGGTCTAGGTGTTTCTGGCACCGCAAAGCATGCAGTCGCGCCATGTAACTTTTTCGCTCAGGGGCCATACTGGTATCGAAGCACTCTAGTAGGTCGCCCCTCAGTCGATCAGTCCACTCAAAAGAAATGAGATCTTGCCGGTTCATCATATTGACAGAGTCCCGCATAAGAGGGTAAGACTGTATACTCTAGGAGATCATCCGGGTTCCCAGAGGCACTGGTTGAGACATCACTCCCTGGTACCATCTAGCCTTCGGTACGGTTACTTATGCTTTGGCTTGTGCGTTTTTCCTACGGAACCGTTGTGCGTGACAGCTTCTTTAGCTTGTAGCCATATTCAGCAGTAACCCTCGGTACAAAGACCCTCTATCCGCAACCCGACGACACGCCCGGTAGCCTGTTCAAAGGCTTACAGGCTCGGCTTACAAAGAAGCTGTACAGAATCGGATGGCAACTGTCATCTAAAAAATGTTAACAGCCCCCAGTAGAACTGCGGTAAATCACACTTATGGCCACGTCTTACAACCGTGAGATGGGTGGTCACAGCGCACGATAAAATCACTACGTCAGGCCGGCGAAACCCTCGTGTGTCTTGAGGACACGAAGCGACCCAAGGATGATAGCTGTCTGCATCCATCTCGCAAGTGCCTTAGCATATTTTTGGCATGCGTGTATGGCTTTGAGGTTACGATCCAGTGACAGTTTCGCACCTCCGAGAGCACCTATCACAAGGACAATTACTTTTCTAGAATATTTGGGGTACAGTCGTTGCAGCCTTGTTGCAGTCGTTGCAAGTCTTGGAGAACAATGTCAGGCCTCGAGTGCGCAACGGAGATTGCCACTTCTCGTTTCGGATAATTGACTCTATTTCCCTTGGAGCGTTCGGCAGGGGAGGGTCGCGACTAACAAACAATGTAAGAGGGACAAATATAGTAATAAAGCACTCTTAGGGCCGCATTATGTCTAAAGATATACGTCGTTCCTGCGTGGGTCAGACACCCCAATAGTATGTGTTCTAGGTACTCAGCGTGTGCATGGCATGATCTGCACCTATCACTGGGAACTTCTTGACATAAAATGCGGTCACGGTATGCTAAGGTGGAAATGACACCGTCCTGGCATGCAAAAATAAAGCCCTCTGTATCTGAATAGAGCCCTGATGATTTGAGGAAAGCAAAAGTTTGCTCCTTCGACAAGGACTGATTTTCTACATTTCTGTGAAAGTTTCCTGTGCATATGCTTGTCGAGTAGCTCTTGGTGAAATTTTCCAACCTCTGCTTTCTTCACTTCGGCTTTTAGACGTGAAGCATCTAGATTGAGTAATGCACTTTCCTCACTTCTGATGTTGAAATTCAGGCCAAGGGTCTCGGCTGCTTGCTCCGCGGCTTTGTAAAGGAACGCTCCTTCGCCAATCATCTCGTGGTTTCTGACCATCTTTAGGAGAGGATCTCTGCCATTCGCAACGATGTAAGCTGTACTTAAAACAATTCGGTTATGAAGACATTGGAGATTCAGAAGTCCGCGTCCGCCTTGACGGCGTGAAATGTATAATCGCGGAACTGACGAATTGATATGCAAGCTTTTATGCATATGCATGATCTTACGCGTGGTGACATAAAGGGCCTTAAGCTCGTTCTTCGCCCATTGAACCACCCCAAACAAGTAGAGTAGAACCGGGACGGCAAGCATGTTAGTCGCAGATACCTTGTTCAAAGCCGACAGATTGGAAGACTCCTTTACTGATGTTACATCCTGAAGGCGGCTTTGAGGCACGCCCAGGTATGTATAGGTCTCTCCAGTGTTAAGATGTCTAATAACACTTATTTCCACAAGCTCAGGGTCCTTGGGAACGCGAGTAATCTTTCATTTCCTCAGATGAATTTTCGCACACTTGTCCAAACCAAAGTTCATTGCAATCTCTCCTGTGTAGTTCTTGACGATGTTTATAGCGGATTGAATTTTGCTTTTACCAGAGGCATATATCTTCAGGTCATCCATATAAAATACATGAGTGACGTAATGCTCACGCTGATTAGTTTCGCCACAGAGGTATCCAGGAGAATTTCGTAGTGCGAGAGATAGAGGCAGAAGTGTGATGCAAAAAAGCAAAGGGCTCATGGTATCACCTTGAAAGACGCCCCTCTGGAAGGTGAAGTTGTTCGTTATCAGACGATAATTTCTAGATGAGATAGTAAATCTAGTTTTCCAGAGAGGCATCAATCTCTCTATGCATCTCACTATGTGTAGATGTACCTTCAAGCTTTCCAACAGACAGATGATAAGTCTATGAGAGGTTGAGTCGAAAGCTTTCCGGTAGTCAATCCAGGCCATTGACAGGACGCGCTGATGGGCTGCAGCGTCTCTACAGACACACCTGTCAACCAGCATGTTCTCTCGACAGCCTGCTACACCTTATTTCGAGCCACGTTGTTCGTACATCTTTCGCCATACAGGCTCAATTCGTCGAACAATCCTGTTGTTTAGGACAGCTGTTATACAGTGTGTTCAATCAAGTTATTGGCCTGTAATTCTCTGGGTTGTACAAATTGCCTTTTTTCGGCAGGAGTATGGTGCGTCCTAACACCAGCCACTGCGGAATGAGCGTCTCCGGCTTTAAATATGAGGTGAATATGCGGGCCAAATGTTGGTGTATAAAAGTAAACTTCTTCCACCAAAAGTTCTTGATACATTCTGGTCCAGCAGCGGAAAAGTTCTTCGTGCCTCTAAGTGCTTTTTTCACCTCTTCGGCAGTGACTGATGGACATTCCTCCTCAGATTTTATAAGGTTTTCGCAAAACTCCTTGAAGCGCATGATATTGTCAGGATCTTATTTCAACTCCAGTGTTTTCGGGATTTTGTATACCTCTCTCCAAAGAGTTTCGACCTCCTTGGGCTTTGGTGGATTTTTTACAGAAACAGGGAGACCGCTGAAGAGGCGCGATGGGTCAGCGAGAAACTTTTGATTCTCCCGGATCCATCTCTCCCTCTTCTGTATTCTCCTCCTTGCGTCAGATAACAGCCGTATTTTGTCAACAATATGCTGCTTGATTGTCAGCAGCTTTGACTTGTTTAGTGTGTGATTCAAGATCCTTAGTTCTTGGGTGAACTTTCGAACCCTTCCGTAAACGGTCTACCAGATGTTATGTAGTCAATCACACATTCAACACGGGACGCATTCCGTCTCGCCCATCCAATTTTCTTGTTCAGTTGATGCAAGCCTCTTTCGGTCTTTTGATCCATCCTCGGTTTTAGCCTTCGATTTGTATCAGCCAAAGTCGTCGTAGCGCCATAAACTGAGCAATTGATGGGCCAGATCTTGGGGTTTAAGAGGAACTTGGATGTTGATGTTCCTCCTTGTACTGAAATTGCAGTCATCTTTCAGAAGGTGCCTACTTTCTGCGGCTGGTCTTAATGTCGCTTCATCTTCGGCTGCAGCTTGATTAACCAGTGGTTGGGGAAGCGCTCCGCTGACATATCCATTTTTCCGGATTTCGCAAAGACTGATGCGAAACGTGCTGAAGCTCTGGGTGTTTCTGGCACCACAGAGTATGCATACGCGCCATAAAGCCTCCGCGAACAGGGATAATGCTGGCATCGTAGCAGTCTAGCACGTCATTCTGAAGTTTATCCGTCTACTCAATGTGGGCGTTTCGCCGGTTCGTCGTCGTATTTCCATCTAAATTATTTTCAGCAACCCGGACTATAGGATGAACGGCATTGTTTGCCGACCCATTGTCGGGTGTTCTGCGCGTTCGATCGTTTTGAACCGCATCTACAACATTTTGATGTTTTGTTGGTTTCATTGTTGTTCCCACGAGCAGCTAGGGAAAGGGTTCGTCCATCCTTGTAGAGCCCCGCGTGCAAGGATAAGGCTGATACTCTGAGAGGTCGCCCGGTATCCCAGGGTCACCGTTGAAGGCACCTCACCCAGTTGCCATTGAGCTTTCGGCACGGTTCTTACGCCTTCGCTTAGGGGTTATTTCTTCGAGACCATCCCTGGACAATTGTCCGCGACTGCTCATTAATTATTGTAACTATATTCAGCAGAAACCCTTGGTACAGGTACCCTCCATCCGCAACCCGAGGACGCGTTCGGTAGCTTTCTCGTAGGCCCTTCGGTTCTATTCCAAAGGAATCGAAACCATCGATAAGAGTGTATGCAATGACAATTTCATTTTGTATAATTTCTCCTCTGTTCGCTTTTGCAGTAGGTTGTGACTCTGGTGCAACTTTACACGTCTACGAGATACATAAATGGAAAAAAATATTTTTCTCGATCAACCGAATTCGACAACATTCTCATGAATTCTGTAAATTCTCTCGAATTCAGCAGAATTGTCTTAAAATCAGCTAGATTCTCTCTAGCTTTGTAGAATTCTTTGGATTTCAGCAGAATTTTTCTGAATTCAGTGAAATTCTCTTGAATTTCGTGTCATCCTCATGAATTCAGTAGAATTCTCCTGAATTATGTAAAATTTTCTTGAATTCAGTAAAATTCTTTTAAGTCCGGCAGAACTCTCTTTAATTCAGAAGAATTCTCTAACGTTTGGCAGAATTCTGTTGAGATCAACAGCATTCTCTTGAATAATGTAGAATTCTCCTGAATTCAGTAGAATGTCCTTGAATTTATCATAATTCTGTGGATTTCTGGGCGCGTGTTTTGCTTTCGCTGCTGCTGTCGGTTAACTGAGCGGATGAATGGGATTCGGTCGCCCGCCCGACTTTTGCAAAGCCGAGGTGGAGCCGAGGTTTTGCTGGTCGAGGTGGGTATCAAAAACACATATAAAAAGTAATGAAACATATAAAGCAAGAGACATTAGTGCAAAAAGTAATAAAAAGTATAATAAAATATACACCAGACTCTCTGTTCAGGAACAATGTCGGGGGTTACCTGCAAACAGCCTTGTTCATAAAGCGCGAACATCGAAATGTAAACAGGCAGGACCGCCTGAACCGTTTCCATAATATTGCGCAATATACTTGACTGAATATTAGTGCACTACGTCCCTTCAGAAGCAGAGTCGCAACCTTCTCTCGCCCTGCCCCTTGAGAAACTGTGGGGACCAGTAATTCTAGGAATTCATAAAACGCGTGCGATCGCGCGTTCCTTAATAGAGAGTCTGATGAAATTAAAAATATAGTTAAAAGTAAAAAATTGTTCAAAATTTACACATACAAGTTGAACTTTATTAATGTAATAATAGTAGCAACGATTCTACCCGAATAATGTTTGGTCATTAAGTTACGCACAGTTCATGTCACAGCACGAGTGTCGCACGTACTGAGGATGATCCAGCTGGATCATGGTACTGAGCGTTGCTACCATGATCCGTTGGGTCATGGTTCCTACGTCATCGAGCCACAAAAATCTCGCAGCCAATCATGCAACTGAATGGAATACATTATTTCCTAAAAATGTTGGAAATTATTAATAATTCCCAAAAAAATAAGGCCTCTTTTAGAAATTGAATAAGAGTTTTTTGTCAGAATAAGGCTCTGTCGATTCCTTTTTCTGTTCGAAAAACTACCTAAAAAAGTTTTTAAACATCAATTACAATTATGCCTCTTGAGGCAATGAATTATTTTCTGAAAATCATGAGAATTGTAAATAATTTCCAACTTCTGTGGCATTTGGTCCATTTTCAAAAATGAGTAAAAGTTTTTCGTTAGAATAACACATTTTCCATGTATGCCTATTTTTAAAAATTGGTAAGTGTTTGCCGACAAAATGAAACATTGTCTGCTCTCTTCTCTAATCGAAAAACTGCGAAGAAAATTTTAAAGCATTAATTTCAATTATGCCACCTGAAAACATGAATTATTTTAATAAAATAATGAATTTGAATTATACAGAATTCAAAATATTCGAAGAGAGCTAAAATAATTTTAAAGTGTATTTTTAAGATTTCACGAGAATTAAGACAGAATGCGTCCCGTGTTCTGTATGTGATTGACTGCATACAATCTGGTAGACAGAAAGGGTTCGCAAGTGCGTCCATGAACTGAGCATCTACCCAGTGGACACTGTTATATAACTGTGATGTAACAGTTCTAGAATAGAAAAGAACACGTTCTGTAACTGGTTAAGAACAGGGTTAGACCAGGGGACGATTAATGTCGTCCCTAAATGGATATAGCAGTTCTGTCAGAGATCTATAACAAATCTGGAACAGCGTTATATGTTGTTCAGTTACATATTTACTGCTCTTTTGGAAGATATCGGATTTAATTGACCAAATTATTAAATTTGTATTAAGGATTTTTGTATGGGCATTAGAGTGTTGTTAGTATTTATATATGTCGTTACAAAACGTGCATTTTATCTAATCTCAATTGGCAAAAGTTTCGACCACGGATAGGGGTCTTCTTCAGTGCCAGATATTTAATTATGAAATAAAATTTAAATAATTTTTCGTATGTTATATTTGGTAAAAAACAATAATTCATGCGAGAGAGGGGGAGGGGAGAGAAGGAAAGAGGGGATCTGCACGACATAGTAGTGCTAAGTTGATGCATGAATTATTGTTTTTACCAAATATTAGATACCAAAAATTATTTTAATTTTATTTCTTAATTAAATATCTGGCAATGAGCAGGGCCCCTATCCGTGATCGAAACGTTTACCAATTGAGTTTTGATACAATGCATGTTTTGTAAATATAAATACGTATAAGAGCCTAATGCTAATACAAAAATCCTTCAAACAAATTTAATAATTTGGTCAATTAAATCCGATATCTTCCAAAAGAGCAGTAAATATGTAACTGAACAACATATAACGCTGTTCCAGATTTGTTACAGATCTCTGACAGAACTGCTATATCCATTTAGGGACGACATGAATCGTCCCCTGGTCCAACCTTGTTCTTAACCAATTACAGAACGTGTTCTTTTCTGTTCTAGAACTGTTACATCACAGTTATATAACAGTGTCCGCTGGGTAGATGCTCAGTTCATGGACGCACTTGCGAACCCTTTTTGTCTACCAGATTGTAAGTAGTCAATCACACACAGAACACGTGACGCACTCTGTCTTGCCCATCAAAACTTCTTGTTCAGTTGATGAAAGCGTCTTTTGATCGTTTGATCCTTTGTCGGATTTAACATTCTATTTGAATCGACGAAAGCTCTGCAGCACCATATACTGAAGAATTGATGGTCCAGAGATCGGACTCTTCTGAGATATCTTCACGGACGGAGATGTCCATTTCAGCCGGGTCTTGCGGCTGAGGAGAACCGAATTCAGTTTTCAAAATCATATAGACATACGTTTTAATTTTTTCTTGAATATGTGTAAAAGGTTATTACCAATTCAAATTTTCAGAAATGCAATTTAAAATTTTTAAAAAATATATAAATTGAAAATTATTTGAATATTTAAATGAAAGTAATATTAAACATTATTTTACATATATATTTTTTATTATTGATTTTTAAATAGAGGAGTTGTAGGCTCCGGAAGCTTCGATCATGGTTCCTTAAAGAAACAAATCCCAAAGCTAATGAAACGTGTACGTCATCTGCTTCTGCTCCTTCTGTCTTAGAAGGTAAGCAAGAGCGGGAAATTTACGCGTGATAACATCGGGTAACACTGTTCCTTGGAGTCAGGTCTCTAGCCGCGGATGACCTTACGCGACAGACAAGACAGTTGGAGATGAAGGTTTCACCTCTGGATACTTTTTTAGAGCTACCAATGTTTGTAGAATTTAAGAGGAACAGTGTTGACGGACCAGATGGAATGATCCCAGGAGAACAGCCTTTTGCATCCGGTTCGCGATGAAATGAGCCTGACGCTGGCAAGCCGGAATCTTGTTGAGTTGGCTGATATTGAAGCTTTCATACCTCCAAGACAGCCGCGTATGAGAATTTTAAGATGGACTTTGTAGCCTTAGTACAGCCTACTCAGCTCGAAAAGAAGTGCTTGATATTTCGCCCGTTTTTCTCCCTCCTTTGCCGTGATATTACCATCGGCTGGTGCCGAGAATTCAATTACGTAAATGATCTTGTTCTTCAGATCTTGGAGGACAATGTCTGGCTTCGTAGCACTGATACGTTGAGTGGTGGAGAATGAGAAATTCCAGTAGATCTTACACTGATCATTCTCGACAACGGACTTGACTTCCCCCTGGGCGTATGGCAAGACGGGCAATAGATCAATACCATAGAAATGCCTAAGATAGTAATATAACACTTTTAGAGATGCATTGTGTCTCTATGTACGAGTAGCGTGCATATTTAGAGCATCCACTGAGAACATGTCCAAGTATTTCGGGCTCTTGCTTGCACGCTCGGCAGTTGGTATCGCGTACAGGTACATTTATTATGCGCTTGCGGTAAACTAAGGTGTCTATGACGCCGTCTTGACAGGCAAAAAGAAATCTCTCGGTCTCCGATCTCAATCCAGCAGACTTGAGAAACAGGTTGGACGGACCCATCGAGAGCTCTTCTCTACGTATGATGCCGTAGAACTTACCATGAAGGGGTTTGTCAGCATGTTCTCTTAGTAGGAGCGTATGTTCTGCTTCCTGTATACGCTGGAATTAAATGGGAGGTCAAGCTCCTCTGCGGCCCTATCGGCTGCATGGTATGGAAACGCCGCAGCATTGGCGACTTCATGTTGATGTACGAGTCGCATAAGGGAATCCGTGCTTTTTAGAACTGAGCAGGCTGTAGCCAGAACCGATCTTCGATGAAGACACTCTAAGCTTAGCAAGCCTCTACCCCCTTTATCGCGAGGGAGAATAAATTCGAGGTACAGAAGATCTAGGATGAAGACTTCGTTGTATTGTCATCATCTTGCGTGTGCTTCGATCAAGTTGTTTTAACTCATCGACGTTCCATTTTACTGCACCAAACGTGTAGAGCAGTATAGGAACGGCCAGCATATTGGTCGCCTGGATCTTATTCTTTCCAGATAATTCGGAAGCCCAAATTTTTCTGAGAATTCGGCGATACCTTTTTCCAAGGGCCGTTTTCAAGTTATGCACATTTTGGGTTTCCGCTTGCGGTATTCCAAGATATGTATATGTTTCTCCAATACCAAGATGTTGAATGGTATTCCCGCCTATGAGTTGAACATCCTGATCGTCACGGGATGATGTAGTTTCTAGTCTTCCTTGGTGCCAATCGCTTTAGAATACCTATTTACCGCATCTACAAGGATGTTAAGGTCCTTTTTTGAGGAAGCAAAGAGTTTAAGGTCGTCCATGTATAAAAGGTGGTTGACCTTATATTCTTCTGTTCGGCGGGCCACATAGGAATCCAGAGCTTTTGCCTCGGAGCACAATAGATAGAGGCAAGAAGGAGATGCAGGAAAGTATCGGACTTAGAGAGTCTCCTTGAAAGACCCCCCTCATAGATGTGACAAAGCTTGTAGTCACTTGTCTTTTGTCAGATGTTATGACAAATCTTGTCCTCCACAAGAACATAAGCTCTTTTATGCATCTCACTATTTTTGGATGCACCTCCATGCACTTCAAGGAGCTTAATACGTAGCTCATGGTTCGTGTTATCGAATGTCTTACGGTAATCAATCCAAGCCATGGACAGATTGCGTCGATACCTGATCGAGTCCTGGGTAATACACCTGTCTATTAACAGGTTCTCCCTGCAACCTGCCAGCTCTCTCTTGCATCCACGTTGTTCGACTATTACACTCCATACCGGCTCGATAGATGTTAATATCCTCTCTTTGAGGATGTCAGTGAATAGCTTGTAGCTGGTGTTTAAACAAGCTATGGGCCTGTAGTTCTTTGGACTTGACAAATCTTCGGTATTAGGGATCAATACCGTGCGTCCTTCCACTCGCCACTGCGGGACGGGTTGTTCTCCGTTTAAGAAAGTAGTAAATATACGAGCTAGATTTTGGTGTGTAGAAGTAAACTTCTTTCACCAAAAGTTGTTGATTTTATCTGGTCCTGGCGCTGAAAAGTTCTTAGTTCTAGCGATAACTTTCGTCACTTCTTCAGCAGTAATTAGTGGACACCCTTCCTCTGGACCTTGTAACCTTTGTCTTTGGCAAAAGTTACGAAAAAGTGATATATCAGAAGCGTCTTCATTTAGCTGATAAGTATCTCCATATACTTGCTCTCAGAAGACTTGAATCTTTTCTCGACTAGGCGGATTTTTAACTACACATGACGCTTTATTGAACAGACGGGAAGGCTTGGTAGAAAAGGTAGAATTTTCCTGAATCCACTTGACTCGCCGTTCAAGCCGCTGTTTCGCTGTTGAAAGAGATCTTATTTTTTGCGTCCAGTGCTGCTTGATGTCGTCTCGCCGTTTCAATTTTGAACTGAAGCTGTGCAATACGCTCGCGTGTCTTACTCAGGCGTACCGAAGCATCGTTACTTCTATCGTCGCTAAGCAGGGAGACCGCCTTCTTGTAAACTACACAGTTCAGATTCCAGAGATTAACATCTTCGGGGAGCAAATCGCGGAGAGCTAATTTGTAAATTTAAATTCAGCTAATTTGTCCATCCTGAGGAAGACTTTTTGGTGGATAGATCTCCTACTTCTCATATTGGCATTATCGGCTATCTGCAAAGGTGGTCTTGCTGGAACGGGTGGAATGTTCGCTGTAGGATGTTGCTCCTCTTCCTGTTGATAAAGAGCTTCATATCCGCTTTTTCGCAAGAAGGATACCTGATCTCTTAAATATTGAGGCGTTTTATGAGCATATTCCGGGTGCATATTGCCCCAACGGTCATGTAACCTCTTCATGAATCCTCTCCGCGCCGGTGAGCTTCTTTGGCAACAGGTCAGAAGGTCCCTCCTGAGTTGGTCCGACCATTTAAATCGATGTTCTCGCATTTGTCTGGGGCCATTGCCTGGTCGTCGCCTCGGTTCGTTCTTATTGCCAGTCCCAACTGAACCATGGCCTCCATCCGAGAGAGGCCTATTGTGGGTGGCACTGCGCGATTTGTTCAAAATTTCAAATTAAATAAAGATTGAATTAAATTTGTTTCTCAATTAAGTTACGTGAATTGATTATTTACTTTGAGGTTGTGTAATTGAATGTGGACTATAATTTTTATAATAAAAGTTTAATTTTTCATTAGAATACCTCCATTACAATTATATAATCCTTTTAAATGTCTTCGATGTTGTTAAACAAGTATCTTAATTGAATTTTCAAAATTATATGTACAGATATTTTAATTTTGTTTGATTCATTTTGAAAGGTTATTATGAATTGAATATAGAAAAATGCAATTTTAATTTCAAAGAAGAATATATTCTAAAAATTATTTGTATGTTTTGATGAAAATACTTGTTTAATGCTTTTTATGTTGTTAACTTATTATCTAATCATTAACTTATTATATTTAAACTTAAATTTTCTGGAATTAGTTGAATGAATGAATGAATATTTATTTTTTCAAGGTTTAAAAACCCATACAAAGAAGATCCGTGCAAGGATACATAACTTAAAAATTATTGTAAATGTTGTAAAATATTGTGTTGCTCCGCCAATAACATTATAAAAGAGAAGACAATCCAAATTTTACACGTGAAGGCCTCTCATTAGAAGAGAGCGCAGCTTTAGTACATTAATGATGAAATAAACTACTTTCATCACTATCATAGCCTGTCCCGATGCCAGCAGATCCAACTACATGTCTCTAGGAGTTCTATTTAACAAATTTGTAGCAAGAAATTTACTCCTTAAATCTGCGTAAGCAGGGCAGACTATTAAGATGTGAAAGGCATCTTCCAGTAGTTGCATATTACAACATGAGCACATGATGTTGGGGTTAAAAACATATCTTGTTGAATTGTAGATTATTCTATAGGGATGTGTACTAAAAAATCTAGTCTGAGCATATATACGTAATATTGGTAGAGGTAGTCTCAAATTTAAATAAGGTTGATTCCCATGCTCCAGTGATAACTGCGGGTAGATCTGCAGGCAGACAGACTCTATAATTCTTTCTCTATCGGTTTTTCTCAATGAGTTTTCGTAGGAATAAAGGATACGGTCCTTGTTCTGCCTAAGGCTTTCCAGGTCCAGATGTTCCCACATGCCCTCGAAGCCGCATTCCGCAAGAAACTGCTTGATTTGAAGAGACCAGTTGTATTTGGGGCAGGATGATGGGTTCGATGCTAATTGTTTTAATCTTTGGAAGCAAATCTTAGGTAATCTGTGATTCGGCATAGCGAGGATTTTTTCCAGTAAGGAGAGAGCTGCCTTGAAAATCAAATAAGATAACGGTACCTTTCCTATTTCAGTTCTCACAGCGTAACTTGGAGCGCATGTCGTCCCTTTTGGAAAATCATGATTTTCGTTTTTTCTTCATTTACAACAAGACTGTTTTCAGTACAATAGGCATATAAAAAACTAAGTATTCGTTGTAAGCCGATTAGAGAGTCTGCTAGAATCACTAAATCATCCGCATATGCGAGTAGTAAGACTTCACACAGTGAGTTGATGGAAACCCCTCTGACTCCGTTCTTTATGAGATATTCCTCTATATCTGACATATACAGAGAAAATAGTAGCGGGCTCGGAATGTCTCCTTGCAGAACGCCCTGCGTAATGTCCACCGGGTCGGATGGCCCTTGCGGCGTGCGGACAAATATACTCGATTTTCCATACAGGTTTTTCAGTAATCTTACAAATTTCGCACTTACCCCTAAAGAGAATAGCTTATGCCATAATTTCGCATGATTGATAGAAGGAAAGGCATTCTTAAAGTCGACAAAAACAGTAAAAAGTTTCCCTCCTGGGCGTCTCAAGTGAATCTGTATGATTGCATTTAAAGTGGAGGTGTTATCAATGCATCCTCTCCCCTCTCTAAAACCTGCTTGCCATTCGGGGATCGCATTCGTTAACGTAGCCCATTTTTTTAATCGTTCAGTTAAGATTTGTGTGAATATCTCTACCACAGAGTTCATACACCTGTAATTAGATGGAATTGATCTATCACCTTTTTTAAGTAACATAAAGGCGACCACGTGCCCCCATGAAGATGGAATTTCTTCGGATTCTAGAATTCGATTAAATAAATTTTCTAGGTATAAACACCAGTTCTGCGGTAACATTTTGTAAAATTCATATGATATTGAGTCGGCGCCTGGGGCTTTCCCATTTTTACATTTTGACAGACTTTGAGAGAGCTGGGGGCTGGAAATTTCTATATCCAATATTGGGTGTCTAGCATCAATAAGTAGCTCGTTAAAAAGCGAGCGTGCAGGAAAATTTTGCAATAAAAATTTGTTCCATAAATCTGGGCTAATGCAATGACTAGTAGATGGATGGAATCTAAATTTATTAACTGCATTCCAGAAGTTTTTTCAATTTTTGCAGGAAGCTAAGGTATCCAAAATTGAAGATTGATATTGTTTTTGTATTTTGACAGCATTTTATTGTATCTTCTTTTTAATATTTTGAGATTTATATTATCATTATAAGCAAAGTCAGATCTCCTACATTTTCTAAGACCAGCCCTGAGTTCCCTCTTTAGGTGGTTACATTCGGCGTCAAACCAAGGTTTGCCTCCCTTATCTTGTTTTGAATATTTTTCATGTGTCATTTTTGACTTTTCAGCTGCCTCTTTAATGCTAGAGGTTAAATTATCATTTAAAAAGGTTACACTATTATTTTTTGACAGTTTAACCGAACTGGCATAGTACATAAATTTTTGAAAGCTATTGGTATTTTCTTGTTTCCATTTTAAAGAAGAAGAAACCTTGGCTTCACATGAGACTGTGTCGCTTTCCCTCTTCCTCTTAATAGAAAATTCCAAAACAATCGGCATATGATCAGAATTTGTCACAATATAGTACGCCGTAAAGTTTAACGCTAGATGTATAAAATGAAGCTTAAAAAAACATAAATCAATCACAGAGTTACCCAGCGCTCCTAAGAATGTAAATTGAGCCGGGTGGTCTTGTTCAGTTCTGCCGTTTAAAACCATATAGCCGTAACTTTCTAAAAGTTCGATTAAATTCTTACCGTTTCTGTTGACAACTTTATCTAATGAAGTTCTCTCTGAATAAACATGGTGGTATGACCCGGGTATACTTAAATTATCCACCTAACCGAGCGCGCCAATTCTGCAATTAAAGTCTCCTCCCAAGATGACTGGACAGTTACCATCACTTTGCTCAAGCTGTAATAGTACGTCATTTAACCAGTTCATAATTAGTTCATTAAAATCGGATGGATTAACATAAACTAGACCAACAATAAATGTCGTACATTGATCTTGAAATTTGACAAAGAGGAAGTTTTTCGTCTGAAAAAGAGTTGTGTGGGTGTAAATGTTCTTTTTAAAAATTATTGCTAACCCCCCCTTAGCCCTACCCCTTTCTGAATCTTTATGCGCATTACTATAAATGATTTCAATATCATCCAGCCATCGTGGGAGCAGTCTAGGCGGAGACAGAAGCCAGGTCTCACAAATGCATAAAATATCTGAATCTAGAATTTTCTTTGAAATATCATTAACATTTGTGAAACCGTGCAAATTCCAAAAGTATATTTTAGCAGAGTTACTTATACTGTTTCTAGGAGAGTTTAGTGACGAACGCTGTTGTTGTTTCTGAAGACTGGGAGTCAGGGCCGTATCACGTTGCGTTTGTTTCTCTGTTATTGGCTGCTATACTTTAAGCTGGGAAGTTCTACGTGTGTTGCGCTCATTTCTGGGTGTTAAATAATCCGTGATAGGGATGGTTTCCTTAGTGACCTGATTTTTTGTTGTTGAGCGGGGGACGTCCTTTGCGTTTTATAGATTTTATCTTTCCACTTATTTGGTTGTGTAGCTTTTGACGTTCCGGTGTCTTTCCAGTAGGTAGTTCATCTTCGTAGCTGCCATTTGATTGATTATCATCTGTAACATATTCCTCATTGTCCGAAAGTTCACCATCCGATGTGAACAGCCCACCTGGGTTTGATTGAAGCTCTTCCAGAGTGTAAAAACGATTGTTCACGACTAGGCCCTTTTCTTTAAGTTGCACGAACCGCCCCTGGTCTCGTAGTTTGTTTCGAAATGGTATGAGATTTCGCCTGGTGTCCCGTTCTTCTTTTGTAAAGTCGTTGGAAATTGCTAATCGCATTTTTCCAAACTCATCTAGTTTATCAAAGAGGAGAGATTTCCACCTGGGGGACGTGAATCGGACAACTACTGGACGGTTACCTGTAACTTTGCCCAATCTGTAAATCGCTTCTATGTTATGATCCGGAATTTGTACGGTTAACTTCTTGAAAATAGAGAGAGTTGACAGATACAAATTTTTGTTAGTCTCGGAGGTATCTTTCATTCTGAAAATCAGTAGGTTTTTGTTTCTCGATGATTTTTGCATTGTTGCCACCGCTCTTTTCAGCTGCATTACTTTTTCCTGGAGGTTTGCATTTTCCTCCTTTAACACTTCCTGGTCCTTTTTAATTTCTTCTACATCACTTTTGAGGCCAGAGTACGATGCTTTTAATGATTTTATTTCAGCTTTGGTCTCTGTTGTGTCCGAGCTAATTTTAAGTAATATTTCTCTATCTGTGAGATTCTCGTCGAGTTGTGACATTTTGACTCGTAAAGTTCACAATTGTCAATAGTAAACAAGCCGGTTCCAGTTAGGCAAGAAAATTCTATCACTCATCAACTCAAAGCACTTGCTCTTACCACACTGATAAAATTTAAAATGATTAGTGACCCTGAGTCAAGTATGCGCGACACCAATAAATAGAACATTCATCTCAAATATATATCCGCTTTTTACTTCAGAAAAAGATGCACACATATTTATCACATTTCCCGCTAATAAGACTTATTGGATTCCCGAGAGGCTCGAAACACGTAACCAATGAGAATTAGTTGAAAAGGTTAACAATAAATCAAATTTTCATAAATAACAGTTCAAATTAAAACAAAAAGATTAGGTAAGAATTATTTGGATGTTTTATTAAAAATGATAGTTTATAGATTCTTATTTTGTGAAATGATTAATTCATTATTATCTGATTAATTTTTTTCACGATATTATTAAATAAAGATTACATTTTTTTTCTAAGTTAAGTAACATAAATTGATTGTTTATTTGAAGGTTATATAATCAAATATTGGATATAATTTGTATAATAAAAGTTTATTTATATTTAAAATACCCTTATTACGATTAAATTTTCAAATGTGCCTAATTGTGTAAAATGAATATATAAATTCACTATTTACATTAAGGTTATGTATTTGAATATTGGCTATAATTTGTATAATACAAGTTCATTTACATTTAAATACCTCTATTACAATTACGCAATTTCTCTCAATGTTTGTGATATTGTGAAATGATTTGAATTTAATTTTCAAAATTATATGTAAATATGTTTTAATTTTTCTCAAGTTACTAAAAAGGGTTACTATTAAATCAAATTTTCAGAAATGAAAGTGAAAATTTAAAAAAAATGTAAAGTAAAAATTGTTTGAATGCCTGAATGAAAATTATAGTTGAATGCTTTTTACGTTGTCCACAGATTAATTAATCATTAGCTGATTAATTTTTTTCAATATTAAATTACATAAACATTAGATTTTAATTTCTTTAAATTAGGTAGATCAATTGATTATTTAACTGAAGGCCATGTAATTGAATATTGACCATAATTTTTATAATAAAGGATTATTTCTGTTCGAAATACCCCTATTCCAATTTATAATTTTTCTAAATTTTTTGATTTCGTGGAATAAGTATCTGAATTCTTCTTTCAATATTATATGTACATATTTTTTGCTTTTCTATAGAATTACTTAAAAAGATTATTATTAATTCAAATTTTCAGAAAATATGAAGTAAAAATTATTCGAATGTTTGTATTAAAAGAACTGTTTATTGCTCTTTATGTTGTGAGCTAATTAATTATATATCAAATGATTCTATTTCATAAATAAATTAAATTTTTAGAAATAAAAGTTGAAATCTTTCATATGAAAAAAGGTAACCTCCATCTTGTGTAACATTGTGGTATAGAAGGAATCGTTATTTAATCGAATATTGATATGATTTTTATGATAAAAGTTTATTTATTACCTCTTCCAATTTCATAATTTTCAAAATGTTCACGATGATGTAAGATGCTTATCTAAATGCAATCTTGAAAATGATACGTAAATGTGTTTTAAGTTTTTATGGAATTAGCTAAAAAGATTATAAATAATTGAAATTTCTAGAAAAATATAAGAAAAAAATTATTTTGAAGTTTCAGTGCGAATAATATTTTGGGTTGTGAAGTGAGTATCTGAATTAAATTTTCAAAGTTGTATGTTCATATATTTCAATTTTCCGTGGTTTTACTTTGAAAGGTAAATCATTGGCATTTTCAGATGAATATTAAATACAAGTTGTTCTAATATTTTAATGAAAATAATTATTAAATGCTTTCTATGTTCTGAACTCATTAATTAAATATTAACTGTTTCTGTTGAAAATTACATTTTCTGGAATTAGTGTAAACATGATTAATAAATTAAATTTAATAAAAGAAGAGTCCAAATTTAAAGAAAAATATATTAAGTAAAAAATATTTGAAAGTTTCAATGAGAATAATTTTTTTATACTTTTTATGTTGTGAACTAATTAATTAAGAATTAGCTGATTAATTTTGTTCACAATATCAAATGACATAAAGATTGAAATTTAGTATTCTTCAATGAAGTAACATAAATTGATATTTACTTTGAGATTATGTAATTGAATATTGGCTATGATTTGTATAATAAAAGTTTATTTATATTTAAAATAGCCCTATTTCAGTTATATGAATGTCCAATTGTTTTTTGAGTTTCGAAATGAGTATTTGAATTCAATTTTCAAAATTATATGTAAATATGCTTTCATTTTTCTTGGAATTAGTTTAAAAGGTACTTCAAATTTAATAATGAAATTATCATAAATATTCCCTTTTCCTAATAATTTAGGCAAATCTTCAAACTTTAAAATAAAGCTCACGTTTATGTTCATTTGAACAACAATAATGAATAAATCAATTCAAATTTTCATAATTGAATGAAGTAAAAATTATTTGAATGTTTTAGTGAAAATAATTATTTGATACTTTCCATGTGTTACGTCATGGAAAACGTAAAATACTTTCCCTTTTAATTAGGTTCCTCGTTTTAGTTGAGATCGAAGATCTCGCACAGGGAAGAGGAAAGAGTAGCCAATAAATAAATATAGATTAGTTTAAACAATTTATTATAATCAATTACAATTGAAACGTATTGTTTATTAAGGCTTTAGCACAAGAAACTGAAGGAAGATATGTAGACACTCTAATCCTTGGCCAGGATCTTTAAAATAAAGGAGAGAGTCATGTATTATGGCCCAAAAGGAGTTAGATAATGAAATTAGATTTATTAAAATTAAATCTTACCAGTTTATTGATTTGATTGAAGAATCAAATGATATCTAGATGGTCTCCGTGTAGTGGTGTGAAAGAAAGGGGTTGTGCACCTTGAGTTCCAATTCGGGGTTGAATGGGTACGAAGTAATTCAAGATGGGAAATCCCAGATTCCGGTTTCCCGGTGCACAACACTTGTCAAAAGGGCACACACACTAACACGCGAGGGATACCGGTTTGAGACACTAGACACTGGACAGTCGAATCGGGGAAAACCGTAGGAAATAGAGAAGAGTTCTACGGAACTGTAACTTCTAATTTCTGACTAAAACTAACTGACCCCTGTTGGTCCATTCACTTTTTATAGGGCCTATGGCGACGTCCCTGCATGCTGCGACGATCCTATATACGCGTACGTCACGTTTATATATAGATATACTATACGGCGTGTAATGTTTTCAGTATATGTATAGCTATGTCCTCCAGTTTGCACGTGCTTTTGGGCCCTATACTCTATGCGTCTATGGCTAGACAGTGTACGCTACGCAGTGTTCACAGATCGTGGGAGCTGGCGGCCCCCACCACGACTCCCGTGTGGGAGCAACACACGTAAACGCCGCGTGTCGGTGTGTCCCCACTTCGTCACTTGATTCCACGCTCCGCGGCAACGAAAATTTGTCGGTTCGGATGATTTCACTGTCTCCTTCGTGCTCTTTCGTTTGATTTCAGTGGCGGCTTGGGGTCGGCGTTGAAGCCGAGGATTGCCGAAAATGCACGATTCTTAACTTGTAATTTCTCATTCTCGGCGACTGGGCTATTTTCAAGATTTTTCAGATTTGGAGAATTGGAGGATTTGGAGGTTAGAGTCGACTTTTGTTTACAAGCAAAGTTTGACAACCTCAAAAAAGCTAAAAAAGTTTTAAAAGATGATGATTATGTTTTTCAGGTATTGTTATAGAATCTTTTCTAGTATAGGATCTATAGGGAATATAGTATAATAATTTACTACAGGTTTTCAAATTTGTAATATAAGGAATATATTATATAAGAAAAATTGAGGTTAGATTGATAATGTATATCATTCTCAAGCCTCAAGTGGTTCTCAATTTTCAAATTTTGTACTTCATTTTTTACTTGATTTTAAATATTATGAATTTAGAATGATAATAATTTATATATATTTTTAATTCAGTAAAACAATCATTATTTCTTTTAGTGATATTTTCTTAAAGAAACATGAAAACTATGAAAGTATAATAGTCGATATTCATATTTTAAACCATTTTCAAAAGTTTTAAGACTTTTTTTTAA
>CAKNXH010050170.1:0-10912 GCA_932178445.1 Andricus quercusramuli
TTAAGATTCAGGAAATACAAGTTCTAAAACTTCCACTGGCTGACTGCGATAACTCAATTGCTTACAGCACCTCTCATGTAATGAGAAGGTTCTTGGTTCGAATCCAACCCGTAGTGAATTTTTTTAAACTAACTTTTTCATAATTCTTATATCATTCGAGAAAAAAAAATGTTTGCGATAAAGTAGGACCCCACTTATCAAGCAAACTAATCGGCAGAGTTATCTGCATTACAAATTTAACATCGACACACTGGTAAAGGCCTAAACAAACCTATCATGTAATAACCAGTCAAAGGAAACCGAATTTAAATATTAATACTGGCCTTAAAATACGAACATTTATGAAAAAATATATAAATTTCCACTAAGATTCAGAAAATTCAAGTTCAAAAAAGCTCAATTGCTTAGAGCAGCTCACATGTAATGAAGAGGTTGTTTGGTTAAATCCAGCCCGCAGTAATTTTTTAATTCGCATAACAAACAATAAAAATAATTTGCGATAAAGAAGGATCCTAAGCAGAGTAAAGTGGATTCAGGAAAATTCAACCTTTTCTACTCATCCTTCCCCTCTGTCAAATAAAACGTAATGTGCCTTTGAAAATCCGCCTAGTAGAAAAGAGATTCAAGTCTTCTGGGAGCAAGTATATGGAGATACTTATCAGCTAAATGAAGACGCTTCTGATAGATCACTCTTCCGTGACTTTTGCCGAAGGGAACGATTGCAACGTCCAGAGGAAGAGTGTTCATCAATTACTGCTGAAGAAGAAAGTTATCACTAGAACTAAGAACTTTTCAACGCCAGGGCCAGGTAAATAAACACATTTTGGTGTAAGAAGTTCACTTATCCGCACCAACATCTGGCTCGTATATTTACTACTTTCTTAAATGGAAAACAACCCATCGCGCAGTGGGTAGTAGCAGGATGCACGGTGCTGATCCCTAAGACCGGAGATTTCTCAAGTCCAAAGAACAACAGGCCCATAGCTTGTTTAAACATGAGCTGCAATCTACTCACTGGCATCCTCACAGAGAGGATATTAACATCCATCGAGTCGGTATGGAGTGCAATAGTAGAACAACGAGGATGCAAGAGAGGACGGGCAGGTTGTAGGGCAAACATGTTAATAGACAGGTGTATTACCCAGGACTCGATCAGGTATCGACGCAATCTGTCTATGGCTTGGATTGAATACCGTGAGGCATTCGTAAACAGGAACCATGAGCTACTTATTAAGCTCCTTGAGTGCCTGGAGGTGCATCCAAAAATAGTGAGATGCATAAAAGAGCTTATGCTCTTGTGGCGGACAAGATTTGCATTACAGCTGGCAAAAGAAAAGTGAGTACAAGCTACATCACATATAAGAGAGGGGTCATATTGGATCCGCCATTTTGAATTTTCGAATTTTGACTTCAGATTCGGATTCAGCGACCCCATAAACCTCCGAGTAAGACTTGAATGCAAAATCGGAGTAAGTTAAATAGGAAAACAGAAAACTGACGCATTTTGCGTCAATGCCACACAGGGCACGGAAAATTTTGACGCAATTTGCGTCAATGCCAACGAAGGGGTTAATTGCTCAATCGCACTAATTTTATTTAAACTTCTTGTTATTAGTTTTATAATATTAGGACAAGGCTTTTTGTTTGAAGTTATTTGAGTATTTCTTTTACTGTTCGATTGTAATAATCATTACATTTTTTTTTGTTAATATAGTGTCACATTTTTTAACATAATCTCACTTTTCATAAATGAGTTTGCGTGAGTTGACAAACTTGTATAAAGGTTTGTTATAAATCTAAGAAAAACGTTGAAATGTGATTTTTTTCAACGTGTCGTTACTTTTATTTCAAGTTATCATTTATATTTGTTATGTAATACTTCAAAAATTGAAGAGGACGGAAGAACAAAATAACAACTCTGTGGTAGCAATTATTTAAGTAGATTCCATAGACATCTTCTGTTTTTGTTTTATCAACTGCAAAGTCAGTTTGAACGACAGATATTGAATATTGTAAAACGATCAACACGTAAAAGTTAAATAAACTTTACATTTATATAAAATAAACGTGTTATTTACTTCAGAATATAAAGAAATTTCGTTACTACAGTATCAAAAGTGGGATATGAACTCGAGAATTGGTCATCAGCCATTATAAATATTTTGAAAATGAAAACTTCAAATTTTTCTGTCATCGTATTTGGATCAAAGAAAGCTGTGTGCTGAAGAAATGAAAAAAAATTTTTTTTGATGAGTGTATTTGGGGCTTTTTGCAAGACGACATTTTTTAAAGCAGGAATAAATTACTGTGTGCTTTAACGTAATTCCTGTCATCAAAATACAGAGGACTGTTGTGTACTTTGAAATTTTTGCTGTATCAATTCAGAGGATTGCTGTGTGCAATAAGTAGGAATTGATTGACTTAAAAAAAATCACAAAGGTTTATTATATACATTTGATTTTTCAATATCTTCGAAAATTTGAGGTTTGTAATTATGATCTTCTTAGAAAAGAGCAACGAGAATTTCTGTCACGTAATTTCTTATAAAATATATAGTATTTTCTACTGATATTGAATTTTAATTTCAATTTAAATAAAATGCCGAAGACTCCCAGTGATTTTTCTGTTTTGAAGTTGAAAGACATTTTGAAAAGACAAGGTCTGCCGAATTTGGGAAATAAGGCTGATTTGATTAATCGATTGCAGGAAGTTGATCCCTCAGGTTCTTGGATGGAAATGGAGGAGATAAATTCACATACGGAAGAAGCAGCTTCTTTATTGGATACAACAAGCATGACTATTCCAGATCAGAGTCCTTTACTTACAGATTCAATTTTTCTGTCACTACCGCTGAATTCATCAACGAATTTTACATTGATAGAACGCGAAATGGAACTTATGAGACGGGAGAGAGATTTGCTCGCACGAGAGGTCCAGTTATTACAACGTCAAAACCAGGTCGAAGGAAATTCAACAACAGGTTCATCAAATTCATTAGTTTCTCGTTCCAACGTAAACATTAGAGCTATTAGTGATTTATTAAGTGAATTTAATGGATCTGATCGTAACTTCTGTCAGTGGGAAAAACAACTACTACTCCTTTGTGCAACTTATGAACGGAACGATAATTTTACAAAAATTTTGCTCAGTTCGAAGTTCAGAGGCAATGCTTTAGAATGGTTTCATTCTAAATCAGAACATATTGAAATGAGTATGGAAGACTTGCTTAAAGATATGAAGAAGATGTTTGACCATCGACCTAACAGGTTAGAACGACGAAGGCAGTTTGAAGAAAGAAAGTGGAAATTCAACGAGTCATTTTGCGAATACTATTACAAAAAATTAATCCTAGCTAATCAAGTGCCAGTAGACGATGAAGAGGTGATAGATATATAATTGATGGAATTCCAGATTTGCAGCTAAGAAATCAAGCCCGTATGAGGTGTTTCAAGACATCATCTGAATTATTAGAAGCATTTAATAAAATCAGTCTTCAACCCGAACTGCCAAAAGTTCAATCAAGAAATTATGTAAAATCAGCTGATATCAAAGTTATATCTAAATCTCAATTTAGATGTTACAACTGTCGAAGTCTAGGACACACTTAAAATAAATGCCTACAGCCAAAAAAACACAACTTTTTATAGTTGCAATGAGACAGGCCACATCGCCAAGAAATATCTCAAGAAGAAAAACATTGTCAATTTTGTCTCTGAAAGTACTCCAATGAATAGGCCCTTTTTCAAGAAAGTCGACTTGGATATTGACGAAGGAAACCGTATTGAATTAGACTGTGCGCTAGATTCTGGTAGTCCGGTGAGTTTTGTTAAAACGAAATACATAGAGGATCAGTATGTTGAACAAGTCACTTTTTCAGATACAGACTATGCAGGAATTAATGGTTCTAATTTAATTGTTTTAGGAAAACTGAGAGTTCGTATTACACTTGATGATGAGACGCGAGATAATATTACATTGCTTATAGTTCCTGATACTACGATGCAATCTTCGCTAATTTTAGGCCGAGATACTTTATGTAAATTTGGACTAGGTCTTGCAAAAATAGAAAATATTGAAAGGATAGAAAGTTTTGAAAAAGAAGCTAAATAACTAATAAATATTGAAATTTGTTTAATAGATGAAAAACGATTAGAAGATTTAAGCATTAATTCTGAGGTACCTTTTGAAACTCAATTAAAAGTTTTGGAACCATTTAAAATAGGATACTTAGAACCTGAACGACCCACTGTTCCTGAAACTGAAGTTGAGCTGAAATTAATTTTGAATTATAGCAAACCTTTTTACTATGCACCTAGACGACTCTCTTTTGACGAGAAAATTAAATTAACAAAAATCATAGATGATTTGATGAAAAGGGGAATAGTTCGTTCAAGTAAATCAGAATTCGCATCCCCAATTGTGCTAACTAGAAAAAAGAATGGCGATATAAGATTATGTGTAGACTATAGAACTTTGAACAAAGCTATATTACGCGATAATTATCCTTTACCATTAATTGAAGATCAGCTTGATGTTTTAGAAGGGAAAAAGTATTTTACGTCACTTGACTTAAAGGATTGTTTTCACCATATAAACGTCGCTCCAGATTCGGTGAAATTAACATCTTTAGTCACACCTTTTGGCCAATACGAATATTTGAAAATGCCTTTTGGACTGAAAACTGGTCCTTCTACGTTCCAGCTTTTTATAAATGAGGCATTTTCAGATCTCATTAAATCAGGACATGTAGTTGTATGTATGGACGATTTTATGCTGGCAACTAAGACGATTGACGAAAAATTTGAAATCTTAGAAAAAGTTTACGAAATTTCGGTAAAAAATGAAATGGAACTAAAGCTTGAGAAATGTTCTTTTTTATATACGAAAATAGAATATCTTGGTTATGAAATCTCTGAAGAAGGAATACGTCCTTCGAAAATGGGTCTTGAAGCCATTGAAAGATTTCCGGTTCCGCGAACGGTGTTACAATTACAACGCTTTCTGGGAATTTGTCAATATTTTCGGAAATTTATTGAAGGATTTGCTGTATTAGCTAAGCCATTGTACGATCTTCTGAGGAAAGATGCGAAGTTTTTAATGGGTGAATTACAAACTGATTCTTTTAATATATTGAAGGAAAAATTAATGGAAAAGCCTTTATTATCAATCTACAGTCCTCAAGATAAAACTGAGTTACATTGTGATGCTATTTCAATAGGGTTTGGAGCAGCATTATTACAACAAAAACAAGATTTGAAATTTCATCCAGTTTTTTTTCTCAAAAAGAACTACGAAAGTAGAAAGTAGATATCATAGTTTTGAATTGGAAATGCGAGCAATAATTTATGCTTTGCGACGTTTTCGCATCTATCTTCAAGGGATCTCTTTCAAAATTATAACAGATTGTAATTCCCTTAAACAAGCATTGAATAAGAAAGATATAAATCCGCGAATTTCCAGATGGGTTGTAGAATTAGAAACATATGGTTATGAGTATCAGATGGAACATCGACCAGGTACACGTATGCAACATGTCGATGCTCTAAGTCGTTCATTTGATGTTTTGGTAGTTGAAGAGAACCCTTTTGAATGAAATCTTTCCGTGTGCCAAAATCAGGATTCAAAAATAGTTGAAATACGTGATATGTTAGGTCAACGTCAAGATAAGATGTATGAAATGCGAAGCGGTGTGGTGTACCGGAAGAAAGGAAATGATTTACTCTTTTATGTCCCGGTAAGCATGGAAAAACATGTGGTTTTCAAATACCACGATGAAATTGGCCATTTAGGTCCTTTTAAAACAAGAGAGTGTATTAATAGGTCGTACTGGTTTCCAAAGCTACGTGAAAAAATAGAAGAACATATTCGTAATTGTTTGAAATGTATTTCCTTTTCTCCGTCATCAGGAAAAGCCGAGGGTTACTTGCATATAATTCCGAAAGGTGATGTACCGTTTTCGATTATACATGTTGACCATTTTGGCCCAATTAAAAGAGTACAAGTATCAAAGCGATGTATTTTCTTATTGATAGATTCGTTTACAAAATTTGTAAAACTCTATGCGACTAAGTCTACTTGTAGTCAGGAAACAATAAACTGTCTTAAACAATTTTTCATCGATTATAGTAGGCCGAATACTTTAATTTCTGATCGTGGAAGCGTATTCACGTCCGATGAATTTACTGAATTTATGTTTAAAACTCACATAAAACATATCAAAGTAGCGACACGTTCTCCGCAAGCTAACGGTCAGATTGAAAGAATTAATTCTATTATACGTCCAATGTTGGCCAAGTTGTCCGATGATAAAATGGGTAAATAATGGTCCAAAATTTTAAAACGTACTGAGTATTGTATTAATAATACTGTTAGCAGATCTACTATGAATACATCGAGTCGACTGCTGTTTGGAGTTGATCAAAGGGGCGAGTCAATTGATGATGTTAAAGAATTTTTAGAGAATCATATTCAAGCGAGAAAACTTAGGAATCTAGAGAGTTTAAGAAAAACTGCCGCGGAAAATATAGAACAGGCTCAGACTTATAATAAAAATTATGTAGATAGACGACGTAAGAAACCTTATGAATATTGTGAAGGAGATTATGTTATGTTGAGAAATATTGATAATACTCCTGAAGCATCAAAAGCATCTATTCCCGAATTTAAAGGACCATATTCAATTGTAAAAAAAACTGCGAAATGATAGATATGTGATAAGCGATATTGAAGGGTTTCAAAATACACAAAAACCTTATCAGGGCGTATGGAAAGCTAAAAATATGCGTTCATGGTTTGGAACCAGAAAGGTCTAATGATAAGGTTATTTAATTTTTTCATTTTCGATTTTATCATCTTATTAAAGTCCGGGACGGACTATAGTCAGGATTGGCCGAACTGTGGTAGCAATTATTTAAGTAGATTCCATAGACATTTTCTGTTTTTGTTTCATCAACTGCAAAGTCAGTTTGAACGACAGATATTGAATATTATAAAACGATCAACACGTAAAAGTTAAATAAACTTTACATTTATATAAAATAAACGTGTTATTTACTTCAGAATATAAAGAAATTCCGTTACTACAACTCTAAGAAACGATCTACAAATGAAGATATTGCAGGGATGCAATCGCCTTTTTCATAAAAAAAAGGGGAATAGGGGACGGAAATGAGTAAAGAAGGGGACATTTTTTGCTGGAAAAGGGGAAACCTTCTCAAGGAAAGTAGGTACAAAACTATTCAATTCGATCAGAACAGCCATAACCATCGTAGTAATATAAATAATAGGCCCAGCATTTATGATGATAATCATATTTTTATTTAGAATATTACAGTACATTTTTTTTATGTTGCACAAACTAGCAACCACTAAACATATTGTATAACACATTTTGCAAATCTCTGTTTTTTACATATACTATATATATATTTTTACATACATTTTATGCAAATATAAAATTTACTACAATCGAGAACATAATATATTTTGTTAAATATTTTAAAACTAATTAAATAATTTTTTGTATCCCGAACGATTAACAACTTCAGTTTTCATCCATTTTCAACTTTTTAGATACGAAAGTGTCTAAAATATTTGATTTTCGTTTTTCTATTTTTTTTTCGTAATTAATTTACTTTGTTTTTCTGGATTTTCTCGGCTTTCCGTAAAATTATATAATGGAGTGACCGCGACACATAAAATGATAATTATTATGTTTTATTTATTTAAAAATATTTTTCCTCAATTTTGGAGGAAAAATTGATCCAAAGATATTAAATATTTATTCACTATTTTTTAGAGAACGGATTTTCTTTTAGAAAATTCTCAAAAATTCAAATACACACAGAGTTTAAAGGACTTGCTCGAAATCGTATTTTTGATGGTACAGTACGTCAAAGTTGCTTTTTCATATCCATTAAAAATAAAGACTTTTATGATCAAGGTATTTGTTATGATATTCACAAAAGGCATATATTTCAATATCTTGAAGTTTCAACAGCAGAAAATGGTCATGTTATTATTTATCATTACTTAAATACGATAAATCTTATGTCACACTGTGACACCGTCTCATTAAAAATTGATATTCTGGGAAGTGAATAAATTTTTTCGACAAAACTTGCTTTCTCCGTGTTTATCAATTGAACATCTTGGCAGGGAATTTTAATAATTTTTAAAAACAAAATAACAATTTCAATTTCTGTGACGATTTTCAGAAACCATAAAATTGTAATCTCAAAAGCAAAACTCAGTTTTCTCCTAAATGAATGATTTTTAATGGAACTTTTGCCCTCTGTATTTACTAACTGTTCCACCGTTTATATGTAATATGAAATCACATTTTATCACATTAGAAATCTTTCTTATTCTTAGCAGACTTTTTTAAGTAATGATAAATGTTGTTGGGAAACTCCATAAAATATTGCACAGATATATATTTATATATAAAAGGAATGTCAAAATTTTACAATATGAGACAGTATTTTCTACTTCATGTAAAAATGATTTATCTTACTTTCAATACATATATACAAATGAAGATAACGATAATTTACTTGATAAATCTGTTTGTATCTTAATTTGTCTCGTCAATAAAAAGTTGGATTAAAACATATTTTTAATTGTCTTTCGCATTGTTTCAACGATTTCAAATTGTCCGCCAGTATGAGTAAGTGTGATATGTGTAAAAAGAAAATAATGAAATCCAAATTTTACAAGGTTTTAGTCTAACAACTGTTAATTAAACATATACTGATTATTTCGAAGTATGCTTCCTTTTCATTATTTGTTCTTTGCAGCAATATTAGAGGCGACCGGAGCAAGGCGGGACAAAGGCACTACTTCTCAATCTGTATTTTGTATTCGGAAAGAATTGTTTTGCCATATTCAATTCTTTACGAAATTAAAGCATAAAGGTTCACAGTATATAAAGAACAATCTACATTGAGCTATTTCGCAACAGATATCGAGTATTTTAATAAAATAACTTGTCACCTTCCGCACCGGTATCTACTAACAAAAGGTACTTATTCCAAGTTTGTTTGGAATTGATTATTTCAATATTTTCATAATATTTCTTCCCACATACTCATTTTCCTATAATAGTTTGTCGTACACAGAGTACGCGTCAAACTCAAACTGCGCGGTCATACTAACAAAATGGTGGAATTAAGCGGTTGCGTGACTTGGACGAAACGGAGCCCTCAAGTGGCTAGACCATGTATGTATTGGATCATGAGTATAACTGTCTGATACTCGAGTAGTGCCGCGATCAGCGCGCATGCGCAGCAATTTAACATAGGCTCTTATGAGCGTAGAGGGAAGATAGGTATAGAGGCGACAATGCAATGGACAGCTTGAAGCACGCTAAGGGGAGCGAGACGGCAGGGGAAGGCTTAGTTAGGGAACCAGCAACGCGAAAGCGCTAGTGCCACGAACCAGTGCTTTTACGCTTAACGTGTGTGAGTGGGGTAGGTGAAGAGAGTGTGCGGTGTACTTGAGTCGAACTGCAAAAAATTTAGAACCCTTATACCTGAACTGGTCTTTCCGAACTATATTTGGCTATTAACTTTCTTCCAATATTTTCGTGAATGGAAATATCCATTGATACGTTTTTCATTTGAAACTTCGTATTTTGATATTTCAAGTTAAAACTGGAAAAAAATAACTTTTTTTTTTTTAAAACGACCCCATTAGAAATTTTTGGACTCGCCCAGACGAATAATTCTTTTCCTAGAATGATTAATTACAATAGTCATTATTATTACAATATGTGATCATTTATTGAATATTATTTTCTTTCAAATTGTAACCATAACAAACATGTGAACTTATTAATAAATACACAAATAAAAATGTACAAATAATATCCTTCGCATACAATAATTATTTTCTTAGAATTATAATAAAATGTATCGGCATTTTTTACATTATTTGATTTTGTACTTATACGTTCTCTACTATCATACTTATCTTTCTGCACTCGTGGAAAAAATCTTAATAATCTAGGTAAAACTTTTTTTTAAACTTATAAATAAAAAAACATTTTATCATGATCTTAGGTACAGTTGAGGTCTCGGATCCAATAACTCACCCGACTCTCGTACTATTTTCAAAGTACAATTTTCAGTCAATTTTTGATGAATTTATCTAAAATATTCCAGGTATTTTCTTTGAACTATATAGAAAAACTTTCTTGCTGGACGTTGTTTTCAATCTCAAGTGGCCTCGATACTTTTTGTCTCCGAAATTAGGTAAATGTGGTTACCGACCGGCCTTAATTTTCAATTGGATATTATTAAACAAAAGGTCATTTTCAACATTTTATTATTTTGCAGGCATTCGCTGAGTATACTTTGTATGTGTACTCAATTTCAAGCAGTTTGAATCAAATTTGTACGAGTTGTGATTATTTATGTTTTAATCACTTACTGAAGCCTATATCTAAACAATTCTTTTTGTGAATTTGAAAATTCCCATTCCTTGAGACCCAAGGTGAAGCTTTTAGCGTTTTTGAGCGTTTGGCGAGTTTGAATTCGACAGCTCAAGTGATGAAATTGTTTCATTCAAATACTTTACAAAAATTAAAATTGCGATTCTCACACAGCATTCAAAAACATTAAAAGTACAGCAATAACAAAATCTTATAATATTAAATAACGAACTAATAAACAAGAAACACATTTCTTCTCTTACTTCTCCAGTAAAATATGATATACAATATACTTGAGGGTTTCAACTTTTAAAATTATTTGTATAATTTGGACGTATTTATACGACAAAATTGATATTTATTAACCTACACGTGGAAAGAAGAATATTCTACAACAGTGCGGGCTCTTGCAATTCTAACATTGTTAATGTAAGGGGAAAAATTAGACATATAATACCCCATTACGGGAATTTTCCGATT
>CAKNXH010050171.1:1151-15406 GCA_932178445.1 Andricus quercusramuli
CCGAATAATGAAATTCTCGGATTACAAAATTCTCGAATAATAAAATTTTCGAATAATGAAATTCTCGAATCCGAAAATTCCCGAATAATAAAATTCCTGTGTAATAAAATTCCTTAATAATAAAATTCCAGAATAATAAAATTCCCGAATAATAAAATTCTCGAATTACAAAATTCCTCAATAATAAAATTCCCGAATAATAAAATTCCCGAATGATGAAATTCTCGGATTTTTTCGAAAATTTCCCAATTCGGGAATTTTTTTATTAGAAAGTTTTCCAATTCGGCAACTACAGTGTCTGGAATTTTATTTTTCGGAATATTTCAGTCGTCCCAAACAGAACTCTATTACTTTTTAAATATTGTTAAATTGTACAAGAATGAAAACATTGGTGTAATTTGAAGCTGAGTAATTATCTTGAAATTGTCTTTAAACTAATGGTTCTTTCTTCAGGGAAAAAATGGGAAAACGCTGTTCCTACACAAATTGATTCTACACAAAATATATTGTACACAACGTATACTGATCATATTTTTTCTATACCAAATATTTTCTACACAAAACTTTTTCTACACAGAATATTTTCTACACACAATTTAATATTGTTTAATACTCTTATTTTTTCCTACACTAAATATTTTCGACAAAGAATATTTCCTACACAAAATATTTTCTATACAGAATATTTCCTACACAGAATTTAATACTGTTATATTTTTCCTACACAAAATATTTTCTACACATAAATAAATACATAGTCATTTTATCCTGAAAATGTTTATAATTGTAGATCCTACACAAAATAATACGATTATAATTTTACTTTAAATATTGTTGCTGCTATAGGACAATAATTCTGAGTGAAGGTATTCAAGAGAGGCATTTTGTATAGACAATATTTTATGTAGAAAAAATATTGGACAGAATAATTTTTTGTACAAATTTTAAATCTATTTTCAGTATAAAATACTTACTATTTATTTATTTTTTATTAATTTATTAAATTCTGCGGAGAAAAAATTTTGTGTAGGAAAAATATAACAATATTAAATTCTGTGTGGGAAATATTTTGTGTAGAAAATATTTTGTGTAGGAAAAATATGATCAGTATACGTTGTCTACAATATAATTTGAGTATAACAAATTTTTGTGGGAAGGAGTGTTACTCGCAAAAGATTCTCCATCTAGTTTCTTCAGACTGTCGCTCTTTTTCTTTCTCAGCAATTTTTTTGTTATAAAAATAATAAAAAATTACCAGGGCTCGGAACTGCTCACACTTCAAAAAATAGTAAAATAGTAACCATACTTCTCTCAAAAAAGTAACCGAAAAGTAACAGTGATATAGCAAAGAAGTGACCAAAAAGAAAAATTTTTTACCAAAAAAGATGAAATTTCCACCCAGGGTGGCGATTCGGCTGACGATTTCAAATTCCTGGTCATTTCCCCCTTTTTCCTGGTCATATTTTTCAAATTTGCCGGTCAAACTAAAAGTAAGACACAGATATTTAAATTTTGCACTAAAAATATCAGTTTTTAACAAAAAATGGAATTATTAAACTTTTAGCTGGAAAAATTATTTTTCAACCAAAAATAACGGATTTTCAAGAAAATAGTTCATATTTGAACTAAAATGATGAATCTTCAACTGGAATAGTTGAATTTTAAAGCAAAAAGATGAGTTTACATCCAAAATAAGGAATCTTCAACTGAAATAGTTGACTTTTCAACAACAAAAATTAATTTATTAAATTCAAATTTATTCAGAAAAAAAGATCTCACTCCTCTCTCAAAAATTAATTTTTACTAAAAAAGATAAGTTGTCAAACATAACTTTAATAATTAAATTTTAAGTTCAAAAAATTAATGTTCAACCAAACAGAAGAATTTTCAACTAAAACTGTGGAATATTTAATTGGAATAAGTTGAATTTTCAGTTTAAAAAACTAACTTTCAAAAAAATAGTTACATTTTCAAACAAAGTGATGATATTTCAACTAAAATTGTAAATCTTTAACTGGAATAGTTGAATTTTAAACCAAAAAGGTAAATTCTCAACTAAAATGATGAACCTTTAATTAAAAATGGAAATTGAAATTTTCAGTTGAAGAAATTAATTTGCAAACAAACTGTTGAATTTTCAACTAAAATGATGAATCTTCAACTGGAATAGTTGATTTTTAAGCCAAAAAGATGAGTTTTCAACTAAAAAACAATGGATCTTCAACGATATTCATGGTTCTGCCTTTTTTAGAAATTATTGACCAACAAAAAGTGAAATGGCTTATTTTCTACATGGATAACAAATTGTTATTTCATTATTTGATGTAAAAAAAGGAGACCTGGAAAAACTTGACTTCTTGACCCGGAAAACCTGGAAAATACCTTGAATTTCGTTCCTAAGAGTCGCTGGACACCCTGAAAGATTAAAAAATATCTCCAAAGATTTCATCAAATGAATTGGCTAATTTTTTACATGTGTAACAAACGGCTATTTCATTTTTTGATGTAAAAAAGGAGGCCTGGAAAAACTTGATTTTTTGACTTGGAAAACCTGGAAAAGATCTTTAATTTTATTAGGAAAAATCACTTCCGAGCCCTCTATTTCGATCAGAAATTAATCAATTTTTTTCTTTTCTCTGCAGGCCTACAATGTTGTCTTGGATGCACACGTTCCAGACGTTTTTACACATAATCCAGATCATCCTCTCGTACTTCCTGATGCTCATCTTCATGACCTACAACGTCTGGTTGTGTTTTGCTGTCGTTTTGGGTACAGCGATTGGTTACTTCCTGTTTGGCTGGAAAAAATCCGTGATCGTCGACGTTACGGAACATTGCCACTAGTTTATAATATAATCTAAAAAAAAAAACTATTTAAGTTCCAACCAGTGCATCCCATTATATCATGAAAGTGTTCTTTTATACACTCAAGAGCGAATTAATTAATTAATATATTAATTAATTAAGAGACTTAATCGTCGATCAGAAGCCGGTGATTCGAGTTGATTTAGATGGAATTCTACAAAAGTCAGTCCACAAATCTTTAAGTCAAATCATCTGCCGATTTTTTTTTCGATTCAATTTATTCACATGAAAATTGCAATTTAGCAATTATTAGAATTTAACTATGAATTTTTTGGAGTCGGAAAAACTCGGGGATCTTTTTTTTTGTTTTCTAGAAGTCAAGGAATTTCGGTTAGCTGGCAATTATTTTTAATTTTCATATTTACTTATTTTTTGAATACATTTTGTATTTACTTTTATTTTAATTATTTGCAATAACGTCACTGGAATTCTGTTTAAATTCACTAATCTGTTGAATTCGCTAAAAATCTGTCAAATTTATTAGAACTATGTTAAATCTAACGAAATATTGTCGAATTTAATATAATTCTGTAACATTCATTAAAATTTTGGTGCGAATTTACTAGAATTCTGTTAAAATCACAAGAATTCTTTTAAATTTGATATAACTTTATTATTTTTTTCATTAATTAGATTTCTGTTGAATTCACTAGAAATATGTTAAATTCCACAGTTGCATTCATTAGAATTCTGTAAAATTCAATAAAATTTTGGTGACTTTACTAGAATTCTGCTAAAATCACGAGATTTCTTTAAAATTTAATTAAATTTTGTTGCATTTTTTTAATTACCTAGATTTCTATTAAATTCTCTGGAATTACGTTAAATTAACTATACTTGTATTTAATTTTCTATAAGTCAGTTAAAATCTCAAACGTTTTGTCAATTTTTGATAGAAATTTGATAGAAATTCGGTGAATTTACTATAATATTTATAAAATCACAAGAAATGTTAAAAATTTTATAACATTTTGTGGAATTTTTTAATTAACTATTTTTCCGTCAATTCCCTACAATTTATTAAATTAACTGCAATTTTATTGAATTTTTCAATTTTATATAATTCTGTTAAAAACACAAGAATTCTGTTACATTTAATAGAATTTTGTTAAGTTAATTAGAATTATTATTTTTAATAAACCAAAGTTCTGTTGAATCCACTAGAAATATGTTAAATTCGATAAAAAATTTGTGAATTCACAAGAATTCTGTGAAATTCAATAACATTTTGGCAAATTTACTAGAATTCTACTAAAATCAAAAGAATTCTTAAAATTTTCTTAAAAATGTATTAAATTATTAACTACACTTCTATTGAATTTACTACAATTCTTTTTAATTACAAAAATTCTGTTACATTTAATAGAATTTTGTAAAGTTAACCAGAATTATTATTTTTAATCAACCAAAGTTCTGTTGAATTCACAAAAAAATATATCCAATTCGATAGAAATTCGGTGAATTTACTAGAATTCTGATCAAATAATAAGAATTCTTTTAAATTTAATAAAATTTTACAAAAAAAGTTTATTAACTAGAACACTTTGGCGAATTTACTTCAAATTCTGATAAAATTACAAGAATTTCTTTGAATTTAATAGAATTTTATTAATTTAATTTGAATTATTATTTTTAATTAACCAAACTTCTGTTGATTTCACCAGATGTATATTAATTTTGATAGAAATTTAATGAATTTACTAGAATTCTGATCAAACAAGAATTCTTTTAAATTTATTAGAATTTAAAAAAAAAATTTAATGAACTAGATTTCTATTAAATTTACTAAAATTATATTAAATTCTATAGAAATTTGATAAATTTGTTAAAATTCTGTGAAATTTAATAACATTTTGGTGAATTTACTAGAATTCTGCTAAAATCACAAGAATTCTTCAAAATTGAATAAATTTTCGTTACATTTTTTAATTAAGATTTATATTAAAATTAAAAGAATTTTGTTAAGTTTAACAACATTTTATTAAGTAAAACAGAATTTTTATTTTTAATTAATCAATGTTCTGTTGAATTCACAAAAAATATATCCAATTCGATAGAAATTCGGTGAATTTACTAGAATTCTGATCAAATAACAAGAATTCTTTAGAATTTAATAGAATTTTACAAAGAAATTTTATTAACTAGAACACTTTGGCGAATTTATTTTAATTCTGATAAAATTACAAGAATTTCTTTGAATTTAATAGAATTTTATTAATTTAACTTGAATTATTATTCTTAATTAACCAAACTTCTGTTGATTTCACTAGATGTATATTAAATTTGATAAAAATTTGATGAATTTACTAGAATTCTGATCGAACAAGAATTCTTTTAAATTTATTAGAATTAAAAAAAAAATTTTAATGAACTAGATTTCTATAAATTTACTAAAATTATATTCAATTCTATAGAACTTTGATAAATTTGTTAACATTCTGTGAAATTTAATGACATTTTGGTGAATTTACTAGAATTCTGCTAAAATAACAAGAATTTTTAAAAATTTAGTAAATTATTAACTACACTTCATTTAAATTTTCTACAATTCTTTTTAAATTACAAAAATTCTGTTACATTTAATAGAATTTTGTTAAGTTAACCAGAATTATTATTTTTAATCAACCAAAGTTCTGTTAAATTCACAAAAAATATATCCAATTCTATAGAAATTCGGTGAATTTATTAGAATTCTGGTCAAATAATAAGAATTCTTTTAAATATAATAGAATTGTTCAAAAAAATTTTATGAAATTTAATAACATTTTGGCGAATTTACTTTAATTCTGATAAAATTACAAGAATTTCTTTGAATTTAATAGAATTTTGTTAATTTAACTTGAATTATTATTTTTAATTAACCAAAATTCTAATCAAACAAGAATTCTTTTAAATTTATTAGAATTTTTTAATGAACTAGATTTCTATTAAATATACTAAAATTATATTAAATTCTATAGAAATTTGTTAAAATTCTGTGAAATTTAATAACATTTTGGTGAATTTACTAGAATTCTGCTAAAATCACGAGAATTCTTAAAAATTTATTAAATTATTAACTACACTTCTATTGAATTTTCTACAATTCTTTCTAAATTACAAAAATTCTGTTACATTTAATAGAATTTTGTTAAGTTAACCAGAATTATTATTTTTCTTCAACCAAAGTTCTGTTGAATTCACAAAAAAATATATCCAATTCTACAGAAATTCGGCGAATTTACTAGAATTCGGGTCAAATAATAAGAATTCTTTTAAATTTAATAGAATTTTTCAAAAAATGTTATGAAATTTAATAACATTTTGGTAAAATTGATAAAATTGATAAAATGTTATGAAATTTAATAACATTTTTGTAAATTTACTTTAATTCTGATAAAATTACAAGAATTTCTTTGAATTTAATAGAATTTTATTAATGTAACTAGAATTATTATTTTTAATTAACCAAAATTCTGTTGATTTCACTAGATGTATATTAAATTTGATAGAAATTTGATGAATTTACTAGAATTCTGATCAAACAAGAATTCTTTTAAATTCATTAGAATTTTGTTGAATTTTTTAATTAACTAAATTTCTATTAAATTCACTAGAAATATTTTTAATTCTATAGAAATTTTGTGAGTTTGTTAAAATTCTGTAAAATTTAATAAAATTTTGGCAAATTTACTAGAATTCTGCTAAAATCACAAGAATTCTTTAAAACTGAATAAATTTTCGTTACATTTTTTAATTAACTAGATTTCTATTAAAATTGAAAGAATTTTGTTACATTTAACAACATTTTATTAAGTAAAACAGAATTTTTATTTTTAATTAATCAATGTTCTGTTGAATTCACAAAAAATATATCCAATTCGATCGAAATTCGGTGAATTTACTAGAATTCTGATCAAAAAACAAGAATTCTTTTAAATTTAATAAAATTTTACAAAAAAATGTTATTAACTAGAACACTTTAGCGAATTTACTTTAAATTCTGATAATATTACAAGAATTTCTTTGAATTTATTAGAATTTTATTAATTTAACTTGAATTATTATTTTTTATAACCAAAATTCTGTTGATTTCACTAGATGTATATTAAATTTAATAGAAATTTGATGAATTTACTAGAATTCTGATCAAACAAGAATTTTTTTAAATTTATTAGAATTTCGAAAAATTTGTTAATGAACTAAATTTCTGTTAAATTTACTAACATTATATTAAATTCTACAGAAATTTGATAAATTGGTTAAAATTCTGTGAAATTTAATAACATTTTGGTGAATTTACTAGAATCCTGCTAAAATAACAAGAATTTTTAAAAATTTAGTAAATTATTAACTACACTTCATTTGAATTTTTTATAATTCTTTTTAAATTACAAACATTCTGTTACATTTAATAGAATTTTGATAAGTTAACCAGAATTTATTATTTTTAATTAACCGAAATTCTGTTAAATTCACAAAAATATATCCAATTCTACAGAAATTCGGCGAATTTACTAGAATTCTGATCAAATAACAAGAATTTTTTTAAATGTAATAGAATTTTTCAAAAAATATTATGAAATTTAATAATATTTTGGCGAATTTACTTTAATTCTGATAAAATTGCAAGAATTTCTTTGAATTTAATAGAATTTTTTTAATTTAACTTGAATTATTATTTTTAATTAACCAAAATTCTGATCAAACAAGAATTCTTTTAAATTTATTAGAATTTTTTTAAATTTTTTAATGAACTAGATTTCTATTAAATTTACTAAAATTATATTAAATTCTATAGAAATTTGATAAATTTGTTAAAATTCTGTGAAATTTAATAACATTTTGGTGAATTTACTAGAATTCTGCTAAAATCACGAGAATTCTTAAAAATTTATTTAAAATTTATTAAAAATTTATTAAATTATTAACTACACTTCTATTGAATTTTCTACAATTCTTTTTAAATTACAAAAATTCGGTTACATTGAATAGAATTTTGTTAAGTTTACTAGATTTATTATTTTTAATCAACAAAGTTCTGTTGAATCTACAAAAAAATATATCCAATTCTATAGAAATTCGGCGAATTTACTAGAATTCTGGTCAAATATTAAGAATTCTTTTAAATTTAATAGAATTTTTCAAAAAATGTTATGAAATTTAATAACATTCTTGTAAGTTTACTTTAATTCTGATAAAATTACAAGAATTTCTTTGAATTTAATAGAATTTTATTAATGTAACTAGAATTATTATTTTTAATTAACCAAAATTCTGTTGATTTCACTAGATGTATATTAAATTTGATAGAAATTTGATGAATTTACTAGAATTCTGATCAAACAAGAAATATTTTTAATTCTATAGAAATTTTGTGAGTTTGTTAAAATTCTGTAAAATTTAATAAAATATTGGCAAATTTACTAGAATTCTGCTAAAATCACAAGAATTCTTTAAAATTGAATCAATTTTTGTTACATTTCTCAAAATTTTATTAAGTGAAACAGAAATTTTATATTAAATTAATCAATGTTCTGTCAAATTCTCTAGAAATATGTTAAATTCTATATCAATTTGATGAATTTATTAGAATTCTCTTAAATTCAATGAAATTTTGGCGAATTTTCTAGAATTCTGCTAAAATCACAAGAATTTCTTTGAATTTAGTCAATTTTCGTTAAGCTAACTAAAATTATTCTTGTTAAATAACCAATGTTCTGTTGAATTCAATAGAAATATATCAAATTCGATAGAAGTTCGGTGAATTCGCTAGAATTCTGATAAAATAAATAGAATTCTTTCAATTTTAATAGAATTTTGTTAAATTTGTTAATTAACTAGATTTCTATTTAAGATATCTGTTTAATTCGTCAAAATTCTATTAAATTTTGTTTAAATCACCATAATTCTTTTAAATTCTATAGAATTCTGATAAATTTACTTTAAAATCTTAGAATTCACTAGAGTTGTATAAAATTGAGTAGAATTCAAGACTTCTCCATTCAAATGTGAAAAAAAAGGAAAGAAAAAAGAAGGCAACCTCGAAATCCCTTTCCTTCTTTTTTTCTTTTGTTTTTTGATTTTTATTGATTGAAAAGGGTGTTTAACAAACACAGAAACGTTGGTAGACTTATAAAATTGTTTTTTGATTTTTATTTAAAAAAAAAAGACTTCTTCGCTCTTTTTTTTATGTTTTTTTTTTAATTTGAATTGAGGCATTTTAGAGTGATCCAGATCGTTGTTTTTTTTTATTTTCAAGAATTTCATAGTTAAATGTGAATATTGGACGTTGAAAAAAAATTTCCAAGTTGATTAATTTTGAATATAATTTCTGAAATTTAAATTATTAGATTTATTATTTTGATTTCATGCTTTGTTTGCGTTCTTAAATATTTCAGAACTCAGGTGACAAAAGACTAACGAGCTTGTATATTTCCATCAAGCCCTTCTAATATTGAAGACTGCGAAAAGTAGCGAAGCGATTTGGTCCTATTCAGATTTTATTTTCCAAATTATTATTTCGCTTATTTCGTAATCTTTGGGGCATATAATTTTGTACGTTGTAACCTACTTAAAAGTATTAGTAAGAGTTGACCTCTTCGAATCATGTAAATATGAAAAATAGTATAGCTTGTAGGAAATTGTAGCACACCGGTCTCTTTTATTTCATTTTTAATTTAATCTACTTTATTTTTAGGATCTAAGAACCTCGTACCAAATGTATGAAAAATCGAATTAATTTATTTAGTGAATTTATTCTTTGAACGGGAATTTTACACATTTTTAGAAAAAAAAATTGATCGAATTACTTGAAATATCACAAATTTGAGATCGTATGATAAAATAAGTTCGAGTTGATTTTTTTTTTAAATTTAAGCTCTTTTTTTAACAAACTTGGGACGTGGAAAATTCCCCAAGAATAAAATTCTCGACAGTTTATATTACCGAATTTAAAAATCCCCGATAATAGCACAAAAAATTGTTAAATAATAAAATAAAATACTTTTATCTAATGAACGTGTGTTTTACTTTATTATTTATTTATCACTGAAACAAGTTTTTAATTATTTACTAATTTTTCTGTGTCGGCAGTTTTATAGTCTCGGATATTTTATATTGCCGGAAATTTTTTTGTCAGGATTAATCCCGAATTTTTCGAAATTTTTTATAATAATTTAAAATTAAAATTTATAAATCACATATCAAAAACTAAACAATTTAAGACTGAATTAAAAGCTTTGAATTATTAAAATTTCAGTGTGCTAAGTCTTATTTTAATTTACAAAATTAATTTTGAAAAGAAAATTAAAAGACTTTCTAAAATTCGGAAAGAGTATAGAAGATTTTAAAGCAAAAATTTTCAAGTTTGTAAGATTACAAAATTTAAAAAAAAATCGACTAAGTTTAAGAGATATTTTGAAGTTTTGAAAAGATTCAAAAATAATTTAAAACTTGTAAAACTTTCAAAAAAATTTTTAAAATATGTAGATTTTTTATAGGAAACTTTTAAACTTTTTTATTTTGAAAAATGAATTTTGAGAAAAACTTGAAAAATATTGTCTGAAATTTCAAATAATTTCATAAAAATTTTAAAAAGAGTGTAGAATATTTGAAAGCATTTTTAAAGTTTGCAATTATAAATCAAATATTGAAGACTAAAAATTATTTAACTGAAATGTTTGAAATTGAAAGCTTTTAATCGTTAAAATTTTAGAGTGCTAAATGTATAATTTGAACATTCCAATTTTAATTGTTCTATTCAAAAATAAATTATTATTTATTTTTTTATCATTATAATTTACTTATTATTATTTATTATATAAAATTTTATTTTATAAATATGTTTATAAATAAAATTGATTATATATAAAATAATATAACTTCTGGTTCAATATTTCTGACTTGATCATTTATTTATTAATATTTTTAAGCAGAAATCTAAATTCATTTTAATTTTACTGAAATGAATAAAATATTTTCGATTTTTTAAAAATCATTTTGTTGAATTTTCTCTGAATTTACTTGCGTTTTTCTGAATATTTAATTCAATGAATTTTTAGATTTTTTTATAATTCAGGAGGACTGAAAAATCCCGAAAAATAAAATTCCCAAAATTATAAAATTGTCGGAATATAAAAATCCCGACTTTGAAAATTCCCAAAGAATAAAATTCCCGACAGAAAATAGCCGAATTATAAAATATCCGAACTAGAAAATTCCGAAATTTAAACAATTGCAAAAATTGTTTTTTTGTTAAATATTGTTTATTAATTCAAAATAATCAAATATTTTCATCAGAAAAAGAAATTTTTCAATGTTCAAAGTTTTTAAAAACTATTTTGTGAATTTTAAATTAGAAACAATATTTTCAAAAATCGAATTCTTAATTTTTTTTTTAAATAATCAAAAGAAGTTTCGAAATAAATCAGTACTGAATTGAATCCTGCAAAGTTTGTTCGGAACGCACGTGTTCTTAAATTTATCTTTTCATGCAATTTTTAAAAATTTTTAATTCAAACAATAATTTCTAAAAACTTTGAAAATTACAAAAAATTTGTTGATAAAAATATTGATTAAAAACCCATTTTTCAATTGTTTAAAGTGAACAATTTTAAAATTAAGAAACTTGATAGTTGGACAGTTTTAAGTTTGAATAATTAAGAATAATTTACATCTAAAAAAAATTAAATTTTGAACATTTTTAAATTGAACGCTCTAAGATTCTGCATATTTATTCAAAATAAAAAATTTAAGATTAAAAAATGATACATTTTTTGGTTCTCATTGAATATGTTCAAATATTTACTCAGTTTGAAAATTAATAAAAATTGTTCTTTGATGGCTTATAATTTGAGGTTGAAATTTTTCAATTTCGAATTTTCAATTTGTAATTTTAAGCGCTTTAAATTCTGAATTTAGAGATCATTTTTTGAATACTATAGACTGTTTAGTTTTGAATCGAAAATTAAAAAATAACCGGGAAAACTGTTTGAAATCCGTGAATTTTTTTACATTTGGTGAAATTTTTGTAATTTAAATTCTTGCAACTTCGATAAATAAAAATTCAAATAATAACAATTGAACAGTTTAAAATTAAGAAACTTAATTTAAATCAAGATTCAGAAATGATACATTTTTTGGTTCTCATTGAATATGTTCAATTTTTTACAGTTAAAAAATTAAATTCTTTTAATACTTGAACAATTATAAATTATTCGAAAAATAGAGAATTTCAAAATAAAGTTTAAAATTTTTTAATTGACATAAAAACTGTCCGGGGGAAATTTAAAATTGTACAATTTTCAGCTGAAACCCTTAATAAATAACTAAATTTAAAACGTTAAAATTGAATAATTTATAAGATAAATTCAGTTTGAAAATTAATAAAAATTGTTCTTTGATGGCTTATAATTTGAGGTTGAAATTTTTCAATTTCAAATGACCAATTTTCAATTTTACACGCTTTGAATTCTGAATTTGAAGATTATTTGTTGAATACTATAGACTGTTTATTTTTGAATCGAAAATTAAAAAAAAAACGGGAAAACTGTTTGAAATCCAGGAATTTTTGGACATTTGGTGCGAGGTCCTTTACCTTCTGTTTGTTAAAAATAATTTTTAAAAGGTGTGCGATACTGAAACTGTTATACTCTTAAAAAAACGTAAGAGAAACGAAATATTTTTATTGTTAAGTCGTCTAGATTAAGGATGATGTAAATTATTATTATGACCGCAAAGAGTAAAATGTGAGCTGTAAATTGGGGTTCGAAATAAATTTTAACAATATATTTCTCGAGTCGGTAAAGCTCAGTGTAATTTATTTTCTTGCAAAATCGATTATAAAACTTTTAAGGCATAGTTTGCTGCTTTGGTACTCCTCTCTCAGGAGCATATTTTTTATGGGGCCGTACTTAAATTACGTAAATTACGTACTGAAGATTATCTTTTTAGTTATAAATTTTATTATTTTGTTGAAAATTTATAAATTTTCTTAAAAAGACATCATTTTTTTTCAAATTCAACTGTTTTGTTCAAAATTCATCTTTTTGGGTTGAAAATTCCAATATTTTCGTATAATATTAAAATTTTGTTTTTAAACTCATATTTTGTTGATACATCAACTAAAATATTTTTTTGATGAAAAATATTCTTCTCTGAAAATTTGTCTTTTTAATTTGAAAAATCATATTTTGTTAGTAGAAATATTGGATATTTCTTGGATAAAAATGCAACTGTTTTGTTCCAAATTCCACTATTTCTTAGAAAATTTACTTTTTGTTTAAAATTTGTATTTTTTGGTTGAAAAGTCTATTGAAAACCTTTTGGATGAAAATTCAACTCTTTTTTTTTTTGTTGAAAATTTGTCTTTTTGAATTAAAAATTCACCTGTTTTAGTAGAATTTTCATTTTTCTTGGACAAAAATGCAACTATTTGATTTTTTATTTATAAATCTAGTTAAATATTTTTTTGATGAAAAATATTCTTCTCTGATGGTTTGTCTTTTTACTTTTTTAAAAGTTTCTTTTTTTCTTTTCTTTAAAATTTCCACTTAATGGATAAAATTTTTTTTTTTTTTTAATTTTTTTTTTAAATTCATCTGTTTTAAAAGAAATATTTCATCAATTCAACTCTTTTTTGAATATTTGTCTTTCTGATTTCAAAATTCAGCAATTTTGTTGAAAAGTCATATTTTTTGGTTGAAAATTCTGCTGTTTTGTAGAAAATTCACTTTTTGGTTAAATTTAATATTTTGGTGTTGAAAAGAAAACTGAAATCTTTTCTGGATGAAAATTCAACTGTTTTTTTTTAAATTTCGTCTTTTTGGGTTAAAAAATTCAATTCTTTTTGTATAATATTAACCTTTTGTTTAAAATTCATATTTTGATGCTGATAAGTCAACTGAAATCTTTTTTGGATGAAAAATATTTTTTCCGAAAATTTGTCTTTTTAATTTAAAAATCCGTCTTGTTTTAATAGAAATGTTGCATCTTTCTTGGAAAAAATGCAACTGTTTTGTGGAACATTCAACCATTTTCTAGAAAATTTACTTTTTGTTTAAAATTTGTATTTTTTTGTTGAAAAGTTTATTGAATTCCTTTAGGATGAAAATTCAACTCTTTTTTTTTAATTTGTCTTTTTGATTTAAAAATTCATCTGTTTCAGTAGAATTTTCATTTTTCTTGGACAAAAATGCAACTATTTGATTGAAAATTTAACAATTTTGTTAAAAATTCATACTTTTTGGTTAAAAATTCAACTTAATGGTTGAAAATTTAACTTTTTTAAAAGTTTCTTTTTTTAAATTCATCTTTTTTAAAAGAAAGATGAAAATTTAACTTTTTTGAAAAGATTATTTTTTTAAATTCATCCGTTTTGAAAGAAATATTTCATCAATTCAACTCTTTTT
>CAKNXH010050172.1:8439-33694 GCA_932178445.1 Andricus quercusramuli
TATCATTTGTAATAAATCTTCTTTGGTTGAAAAGTCAACTATTTGGTTGAAAGTTAAACCCTTTTGTTAAAACCTAATTCCTTTGGTTGAAGATTCATAGTTTAAATTGAAAATTCATATCTGTATTTGAAATTCAACTATTTTGTTAAAAATTAGTTTTTTTTCGTTTTTTGACAATCAATTTTTTAAACTGGAAATTCAACAGTTCCAGTTGAAAATTTAACCGTTTTGTAGGAATTTCAGTTTTTTTCTTGTTAAAATAGTATATTGTGCTACAAGTGCGGAAAGTAGGCAGTTCCACACGAGTGTGAAGTTTGCTGTACGAGCCAGAGGCGAGTCGAAGGGGAGTTGTAGTCGAGTCGTAGGCGAGTTGGAAACGACCCGAAGATGAGCCGATGGCAAGTACTGTAAACTTCACAAGAGTTGCAACTGTCTACTTTGAGCACCTGTTGCACACGATATTTTCTGTAACAAATGCAGGAAATTTTCGATTTGAGAAACAATAAGAATAATCTTTTTGGAAATTTATGGTAAAATTACCAAAAATTTCCGGAAATTTCCGGTGTATATGTATATTACCGAAAATTCTTAGAAATTCAAGGTATCCAAAGCTTTTGGAAAAAATCCGAAAATTTCCGGAAAATGCTAAATTTCCAAAATTTCCGGAAATTTATGAAAAGTTGCTAAATTATCGGAAATTCCTGGTCTCCAAAGCTTTTTGGAAAGATTCCAAAAATTTCCAGAAATTTATGGAAAATTGCTCAATTTCCGGTAATTTATGGAAAATTGCTAAAATATCGGAAATTTCAGGTAGCCAAAGCTTTTTGGAAAAAATTTGAAAATTTCCGGAAATATATGGAAATTTGCTAAATTTTCGGAAATTTATGGAAAATTGCTAAATTTCCGGAAATTTCAGGTATCCAGAAATTTCTGAAAGTTTCGGTAATTTATCGGTAATTGATGGTAATTTATCAGTCATTTATGGTAACTTATCACTTCGAGTTTGTCCAATCACTATTTACTACTCACAATCAGTCTCTCAATCGTCAAATCATAATGAAGTGAGGTTATTATTTCGGCAGTCCTGGAAAGTAAATCTGAATCGGAATGCGCAAGCGCAACAGCAAGAAAGATTAATCTGGCTGGAAGTGCGCAAGCGCAGCAGCTACAAAAAGTAATCTTGCTCAAAGAGCGCAAGCGCAGCAGCTAGAAAAAGTCTTTTTATAACTGCTTTTTACCACGGCTTTGGAATTGGTCACTTGCCGCACGCAATATATGCCTCGAAAAGCGAACATTTCGCGCACTTGAGCGCGCGTGTTTTTGTCCTTAAACTTCTATACTGCATAATTTATAGACATTTTTAATATTGTGAAATGTCTTCCACATTTTTTTTGCAGTTCGAACTCAAAGCAATCTCCAGTAACAATGTGCATACCCGGAGCAATGCGAATGAATCTGAAACAATTCGAAGCAGTTTTTGAATCCTCTTCAGCCCTTCTCCAGCCGTGAACCTTCTCCATTCGTGCATCAATACTAATTTCGATCTGAACCCATACCGAACTTATTTTTCAATTCGTGTCTCCAGTCCTTTTGAATCCGTAGTACCTCTTGAATCCAATTTGAGTAAATCCGCCTGAATCCGATACAGTCCCGATGAATAAGTATTAATCCGAAGCCAATACAAATGAATTCCCCACCAATCCGAAACAAGCTTTCATAAGGTGCCTTTCCTTCATGGGATCTCCCTCGTCTTTCCTCAGCATGCGCTTCCAAGAAAGACGCGGACGATCCCATGAAAAAAAGACACCACGCTGGTTTCTTACACTTGTTTACCAGTAGAAAGCACTGTCTTCAAATATCGCAATTTGCACGAAGAGAAAAAGAAGCACATACTTCTTGCAAATTTTAAATAATTACAAATAGTACAACTAACTACCTCTGATTTAAATCACTTCATTATCGTCATTAGAACTGAAGATAGTATAGTTGAAGGATAGAAATGCAAAAGGAGTCAAGCCCCATTTTTCACTTTTTTCAGGAGAGACTAAAAACATGTTGTAAATTCAGCGGGACCATTTAAGAAAAAAAAAAGAAAGGTCTTTCGAGATACTTTCATGCTCTATCGAACTAAAAAAAGTTTGCTCACAAAAAGCTATCCGGTTTCGAGAAATTGAATGAAACAAGTCACGTTTCAAGGTTAGATTTTGGGTCCGTATTGACTTTCAACATCTTTCAACATTAATCGTGGAGTCAATTTGCAGTTTAAGAAAAAACTAAAAATTTGAATTCTACCTATTAAATGGACGAATTGATTTCCAAAAAGTTTGTTTAAAAAAAATCATGCAGTTTCGCGAAATTTGAAAACCCAATCATGACTTCGAAATGGTGTAAAACTGACATTTCAACTTCAAAATAATGACGATAGCAGTAATAATTTTGCATATTTCCACAAAATGAGGAATTGGGCTTTAGGTTATTCAGTGCTGAACGGAAGGGACCCAATAGTAATTAAAAATAATTAGCCAGTGTCGAGAAAAATGAAATTTAATTTTTTACTTTGTGGTTAGAAAAGCTTCTCGGACTGTGAACACAAGAACACAAATTTTGAAAAACGATGCCCCAAAAAAATCCTTTGGCAGGCATGTGTAATAGAATTTATCTGATTTTTTAAGCTAATAAACCCGATTTCGAAAATTTGGCGCTTGACTCCTTTTGCATTTCTACCCTTCAGTTGTATATTTATGTACAAAAAACGAACAATTTGTTATATTCTCCAAATTTTTTAACGGCAATTTCTTTAGAAATGTTTAAGGTACCACCATGATTTTCTTCAGATCTGTCCAATTATTTTTTCAATAAAAAACTATGTTCAAATGTTCGCTGTCTTTAAAAGATGTCAAATTTCCCTACTTTTTAACAGATTTTCGGGTTTGTAAGCTATAACAATTTTTTAGGGATATTCGTTTCAGGCACATTAACGTATAACATTTTGACCTTTAAAATGATCCTTGATTCATTGAGCTAACATTTTTTCTTCACTTACTTTTTTAACGTCGAAGCCAGAGGACTCGAATTTTCTCGCCGATAGTAATAGTAGCACCGAGATGAATGTTCAACCATTGACGGTTCAACTCACCTATTTCTAGTATGGGATAACATTGGACCAATTATAATGTCTTAACCTAAATAAAGAATGTTTTATTTTAAGCGCGTAATTTGAATGGGAAGCAATGATGTATTTCGTTTGTGATGTAACTGAGTTATATTTTTCAAGATGGTCATACACTGGTGCATAAACATTCCCACCAAATGCGTGTAACTAAACTTTATTATTTTAATATCTTCGTAGAAAATCATTTTTTGCCGTAAAAAATGTAAACTAAGGAATTGTTTTCTATAAAGATATTTAAAAAAGTAAAGTTTAATCATGCATTTTGGTGGCAATGTTCATGTACCAGCGCATGGTCATACATTTTATTTTCAAGTTACCATAAAATGCAATAATGAAATGTTTTTTTTTGTTATAATAATTTTATTATTTTGTGTTTAAGGCCATGTGACGAGTGGGTCACGTGACCGGATTCCTACCTTGCCGACACTTTTTTTATTTGTAAACTTATGTTCACACGAATAGCCACACCGAGTTGAAAATTTGGGATAATAAATAAAAAATAAAAAATAATTTCCAAATACATTCATTGTGACAAATTATTGTTTTTAAATATATTTTAAAATTTAATATTTTATAATCTCATAGGTAATATTAATGTTTATTTATCTAGAAAAAGCCGAATAGAAGTATGAGAATTTTCAAAATTGTTGAAAGAGCAGGTTGTTGTCGTTGGTATAGGTAAATGCTTCTTTATTAAATGCAAGTTTTATTTATTAATTTATTCATCATCAGTCTTAATGTATGAAATAAAACTAATAATATATATTTGACCGTCCGCGAAGAAAGGGACCTAATGCGTAAAAAGTAGATTTTTAGTTTTTTACATCAATAGATAGTTCTTTTATTTGCTTTTTAATAATAATAAATATTATTCCTATATCTGAAAAATTCAAATTGTTATTAAACTGCAAAGTGATGCCCTTTTATGGAGTTTCTGTGTTGGACCGCCTCTTCAATCGCTCCTTCTGTAAAATGATGCTACGGCGCGTTATGTCCCTTTCTTTGCGGACAGTCACATATTTTCCTTGTATTACCTATTATGTTATTTTCATAATTTGTGTTTAATAACAAATTTCTAGATTTTTTGTGCAAAAAGAAACATTTTTCTTCTCTTGAATTTTCTTCATATCGTGCGTTTTTTGGCTTAAAATGTTCATTTTCGTTTGTTTTTTGGAATTTTGTAAATGCTATAACTCTAGTAATTTTTGTTTGATCAAAAAAAGTCATTGGGATAAATTGTTTGTCTTTTTGAGCATTACGAATATCCGTACATAGAATTTTTAAATTTGAAAAAAGTGGTCTTAAAATTTTTGAAAAAGCACTCAGTTTTTCAAATTTTTATCCAAAATGGCTGGCTAACGAACTTGACCTTCATTTTATGACACTTAAAGAATATACCAAAGCCCAATCCAATCTGTCAATTCTTTCGAAAGTTATCGATTTAGGCCCATCGTCAGCCTCAAAACCAACGATAAATCCAAGTTTCACTGTAATATATATAGTTAAAAGTTTGTCATAAGGATGTAGGTCGTTCCCGCATGAGTTGGACAACTAGATAGCATGTGTCCTAGGTGCTCAGGGTGTGCATGACACGTTCTGCAGCTATCATCGGGAATATCATGGCTCAAAATGTGGCGACGGTATGCTAGAGTGGAAAAGACACCGTCTTGACATGCCAAAATGAAACCCTCCGTGCCCGACTTCAATCCGGATGATTTAAGGAAAGCATACGTTAGCTCATACGACATCAACTAATCCTCCACATTTCTGTGGAAGATGCCGTGCATCTTCTTGTCGAGAAGCTCTTCGCGGAAGTTTTTTTCCTGTGCTTTCTTGATCCGGGCCTTCAGGAGTGAGTATTGAAGATGGAAAAGATTTGATGCATTGTGTTCATTCCTGGTATTTAAGGGCCGAGTGTCTCAGCAGCCTCCTCCGCTGCTTTGTACCAAAACGCCCCTTTGTCCCGCTTCTTCATGTTTCCTGACCATTTTAAGAAGAGGGTCTTTTCCATTTGCAACTATATGTGCTGTACCCAGAATAATTCTGTTGTGAAGACATTCAAGATTCATTATTCCGCGACCACCCAGGCGGCATGAGATGTAAAGTCGCGGAACAGAAGACTTAAGGTGCATGCTTTTGTTCATGTGCAAAACCTTACGCGTTCCGATATCAAGGGATCTGAGCTCGTCCTTCGTCCATGGAACCACTCCAAATGAATAGAGTACTACCGGGACGGTAAGTATGTTCGTTGCAGATACTTTGTTCTTAGCCGACAGTTCGGAAGACCAAATCTGCCGGATGAGACGTTTGTATCTGCTTCGGAGAGTATCCTTTGTAGATGTCACGTCCTGAATGCGGCTCTGTGGCACGCCCATGTATGTATAGGTCTCTCCAGCGATAAGGTGTCGTATAGCGCTTCTGTCGACGAGCTCAGGGTCTTCGGGGCTGCCATTAAGTTTTCCTTTCTTCAAATGAACCGTGGCGCATTTCTCTAACCCGAACTCCATTTCAATCTCTTGAGTGTACCCTTTGACTATTTTGAGAGCTTGATGTAGTTTCTCTTTATTTCTAGCATAGATCTTGAGATTGTCCATGTAAAATACATGAGTGACCTTATGCTTTCGATCTCCAGGTTTGCCACAGAGGTACCCTTCGGAATGGCGAAGTGCGAGAGACAGTGGCAATAATGTGAGGCAAAAGAGAAGAGGGCTCATGGAGTCGCCCTGAAACACACCTCTCTGAAAGGTGACACTGTTAGTGATCACACGATTTTTTCCAGATGAGATAGTAAATCTGGCTTTCCAAAGCGGCGTTAATCTCTCTATGCACCTCACGATGTGTGGATGAACCTTTAAGCTTTCCAACCGACAGATGATAAGTCTATGGGAGGTTGAATCGAAAGCTTTCCGGTAATCAATCCAGGCCATCGATAGGAATCGCTGATAGGATGCTGCGTCTTTACAAACACATCTATCGATGAGCAGGTTCTCCCAACATCTTGCTACGCCTTTCTTTGAGCCGCGTTGTTCATACATCTCTCGCCACACAAGTTCAATTGTCTGAACAATCCTATCATTTAGGATAGCTGTAAAGATCTTATACAGTGTGTTCAGACAAGTTATTGGCCTGTAATTCTTTGGGTCAGCTAAGTTGCCCGTCTTCGACAGGAGCACTGTGCGCCCTTCCACCAACCACTTCGGAATAGGCTCTTCCGACTTTAGATATAAGGTGAAAATTCTCGCCAGATGCTGGTGGGTTGAAGGAAACTTCTTCCACCAGAAAGTCTTGATACCATCTGGACCGGGAGCGGAATAGTTCTTCATGCCTCTTAATATGTTTTTCACCTCCTCGGTAGTGATAGGTGGGCATTCCTCCTCATCTGTTATGAGGGCATGAGGCTTGAAGCTATTTATGTTCTTTGAGTCTTCTTGAAGTGGATGTTGGACCTCGTAGACTTCTCTCCAAAATGCTTCGACCTCCTCTGGTTTGGGCGGATGGTCGACAGTAACTGGAGGGTCTTGGAAGAGTCGAGATGGGTCAGACAAAAACTGTTGATTTTCGCTGACCCACCTCTCCCTCCGCTCTAGACTTATCTTAGTGTTAGATAGTACTCGTATTCTGTCAACAGTATGCTGCCTGATGGTCAGTAGTTTTGACTTGTTGATTGTGTGATGACGGATCCGCAGTTCGCGTGCGAACTTTCGAACCTTGGCATTGAAAGTCCTGCCAGATGTTATGTAGTCAATTACACATTGAATGCGGGACGCGTACTCTCTTGCCCAGCCTATCTTTGTGCTGAGTTGATGTATTCGTCTTTTGGTCTTATGATCAACCGTTGATTTTGTTTTACGGTTTGCATCTGCCAAAGTTCTCGCTGCACTGTATACACCACAATTGATAGTCCAGAGGTCGGATTCTTCGGAAAAATCTTCACGAAGCTCATCATCCAGTTCAATCAGATCTTTGGGCTTAGAAGAAACCTGAATGTTGATGTTCCAATGTTGATGTATATATATTTTTTTTGTTTAAGGAGTAAAAACGGAAAATGCTCATTGGGGACCACGAGCCCAGTATATACCTCCCACGCGTACATATTTAAAATACATACACGTAAGATGCACACATGGGCGCGCAGTCAACAAGGAACGAAGGTGAGTGTGGGACTTACCGAAACGGCACCTACCCACTAAACCTTAACTCCTTTCCCTGCCAACTCATGTTCCCGGAACCGCTTTCGCATTACTTCAGGAACCTGAGTTATAGGCATTCTACGCCGTACTTCGGCGACCCGCTTTTTTGCCTACTTGGCATTTCACCTCTTCACCCCCAACCAAGATGCACGCATCGTCCTCAGTAGTGTGGTGGTTCCACACAACGGGCTCGTCGGCCTTCGGCATCCCGGCTGGGGGTGGTCAGGTATTCGCGTCATATTATATAATTTGTTCTACTTGCCTGCCTTCTTGTTCCTTGTTTTGTATTAAGTGTCTTATAACACGGTATGCTTGCGACCAACCTTGTTCGGAGTCAATTAGACTTTCCATCATACTTTTGTCTGTGAAAGCTTTGCCTGTCTCTCTTCGATACTCTTCTCGAACTTCTTCCCATCTTGTGCATGCGAACAGGGTGTGACATGCGTCGTCGATGTCCCCGCAGTACGGACACCTGTCTGTGGTAGACTTTTTTCGATCAAATAGGTACTTCCTGAAGCATCCATGACCAGATAAGGCCTGAGTCAGAAAGTAGTCCATTTCCCCGTGAGGCCTTTCCAGCCACTTTTGAATGTCTGGAATTAACTTCCATGTCCAGCGTCCAGTTGTTGCTTTAGCCCACTTTTCCTGCCACCTTATCATCAGGTTTGCTCTTGCCTCTTCTCTCTGTCGCCCTTCGTATATTTCCTGTCGCTCCTTTACTAGTAGTTCTATTGGGGCTATGCCTGCTAAGACTCTCACCCCTTCCGTCGATACTGTGCGGTATCCACTGCACACTCTGATTCCCATGATCTTTTGAAGCCTGGAAAGCTTTTTCCTTTGCTCATTCTTCTGCATTGCTCTCTCCCAGATTGGAGCTGCGTATAGAATTTGCGAGTGTAATACACTCGTCAGTACCCGTCTTTTGGACGCTCTTGGTCCCCCTATATTCGGCAGGAGACCTGCAAGGGCTGTCATCGTCCTTTCAGCTTTTTGGACAGTTTTATCTATATGTTCATAGAAGTTTAGCTTCGTGTCTAGCCAGACCCCCAATTACTTCAAGACCTTTCCGGGACTAATTTTAAAGCCCTATATCTCAAATTGTATCAGCCCTACCTTCCTCTTCGTGCTGAGCAAAACTGCTTCAGTTTTTTCGGGAGCAAGTTTGAGCTTCATTTCCTCCATCCACTGGACTAACCTCCTTATGGCAAGGTTTGCTCGGTTCATCAAAGTTTGGCTACTTTTCGCTTCGACAACCATAGCGATGTCATCTGCGAAGCCCACTAACTCCACCCCTTCTGGGAGCTCCAGTTGCAGCAGCCCATCATATTGCACGTTCCACAGGGTCGGTCCAAGCACTGATCCTTGCGGGACTCCGCTATTGATTTCCTTGACCTTGGATGTTCCCTCTGCTTCGAACACTATTTTCCAATCTGAGAGGTAAGACGCTATTAGATTTATCAACCCTTCATCTATCTCCCTTCTTCTGAGTTCATCCAGGATGTTCTGCCACGATGCGCTGTTGAAGGCGTTTTTTACGTCGATTGTTATGACAGCACAGAGACGTCTACATTGTTTGGAGAATGAGGCCGCGCGTTCTGCTGCCATCTCTACTCTCTTGATGGCGTCTACCGTTTGTCGACCTTCCCTGAAGCCGAACTGGTTTTCCGCCAAGCCTCCAGTTTTTTCGAGTTCTTTCTTCAGTCTTAACAAGATCAGCTGCTCATATAGCTTTCCCTCCACATCCAGAAGGCAAATAGGTCTGTAAGAACTAGGACTTTCAGCAGGTTTGCCTCCCTTCCTCAACAGAACAAGATTCGCTCTCTTCCATTCTTTTGGGAATTTTCCACTAGCAGCCAACCTGTTGTAGATTTGAAGGACGTATTCCGGTCTGCTCATTTCTACTTGCTTCACTATTTCCGGGGGTATATTTCCTGGACCTGGAGCTTTCTTATTCTTCAATTTCATGCTTGCCAGCTTTAATTCTTCTTCCGTGAAGCTGTTGAAGACCATATCTTCTGCTCGTTCAAAAATCACGGCTTCATGTACTGGAAAGAGTTGTTTCACTACTTCCTCCACCATTTGCATAGACAGCTGGGGTTTGCGAGCTTGTCCTATAGTCTTCTGCATAACTATCTCGTATCCCTTCCCCCATATGTCTCTATCTACATCTTCTAGAACTTGATCCCAGTTGCCTCTTTTGGCTACTTTGATACTTTTCCGTAGCTCTTTTTTGCATAGGTCATATTCTTCCCATAGAGCTCGCTTGAGTGCAGGAAGATTTTTCTTTCCTATTCTGGTGACCTTTCTTCTTTTTTGGTGACATACTCGCCGAAGTGCTGCGATTTTCTGATTCCATCAGTACATGGGCTGGCCTCCTTCGGAAGTCCTTGTTTTTGGCATGCACTCGTTGCAGACTCTTATCAGTGCTTTTGAAAAACCCTTTGCTGTTTTTGTTTCAGGAGCCTCTATTATTCCCTGTATAGCTAACCGTTGTCTCTCCGCATCTATTTTTCTGGAGTTCCAACCTCTTCTTGGTTGTTTCTTTATATAGGTCTGCGCTTCCAACACCTCAAATACGACATAATTATGATCGCTGAGTGATTCCTTTTCACTGACCTCCCAGTTTATAATCTTACTCCCGATTTTCACAGATGCTAGAGTTAGATCAAGTATGGATCCATATTCTTTCCTTTGAAACGTTGGCTTTTTACCAACGTTTTTTACATTAAGGTCAAGCTGGGCAATCCACTCTGTTAGAATTTGACCTCTTTTGTCCGTTGTCTTCATGCCCGACTGTGGGGATTTGGCATTGAAGTCTCCTAAAACTATGGATTCATCGCATCTAGATCTCATAATGCTCTCAATCTGTTCAAGGGTTTCTTCTAATTCTTCGATTTGCTTGTTGGGAGAGGCATAATACCCATAGATGGTGAAGGATGTAGTGACAATGTAGGAAAAACCTTTGCCTTTACCCTGTCCTGTTATCACTATTTCCGGGTCTGTGACTTTTATAGCCGTATCTAGATCTTCGTCAGAGGTCCAGTCATTTCGGTTCTGTATGGCTTTCCTATTTGGTTCACATACGACCACTATACCTGCCCCCATTTCCTTGGCTGTAGCCAGGGCAAGGTCGTGAGCCAGATAGCTCCTATTGCAATTGATCTGCAGGATCTTTATTCTGGTCATTTAGGCTGTTTGCTCCCGCTGGCTTTCCTTTATCTCTCACGGCGTGACCTCTCGCTGTGAGGGTTTGATGTCCTTCCTGTTTGCATGAGATGCAGAAGGGCTGGTTTTTACAGCTTGCGGCTCTATGACCTTCTTGTCCGCATTTCAGGAAGAGATTTTGTCGGTTTACTCCAGTGCAATGTTCTTTAACGTGCCCGAGTTCCCAGCATCGAGAGCACCGTATCTCCCTCTTCCTTTCCATAACTCTGCAGTTTGTCCAGCCTATTTTTATCCTGCCTTTTTGCATCAGCCTGTCAGCGTCTGACTCGCGGAGTACCACTGTCACATTCTGTCTGTTTCCGTAGGCTGGTCGCAATGCTCTCACCTCGTATTCCTCGGGTCTCAGATCTATAAGCTTGTCTACTGCCTCTCTTATTTCTTCGACAGTCGTCAGTTCATCCATGTCCTTGACATGGATAATCTTCTTTCTGACGAGGAGAGACGTTGAGGCATCTGGCATTTTCACTTCCAGTTCCTTCTTCAGTGTTTCCACCTTGTCCAGACCGTTACGAACTGTAAGCAGGAGTTCTCCTTTCCTGGTGCTCCTGATATCTTGGATGTCAACTCCTATTTCGCTAGGATTTATGGCCTGCTTGACTCTTTTCAGAGTTTCTGCGTAGCTTTTGCCCTGCATTTGCACGAGTACTGCATCTCGGCTTGGCTTTTTCTTGTTCGTAAAATTTGTTTTGGTTTCCTGTCGTTTCTTGTTGTCCTCTGTTTGACTCCCTAGTTCAGCTTCAAAGCTGTCTTCCTTTCTTTCCTTCCCAGTTTTCTTTCCCTGTCTCGTTTTGAATCTTTCGATCTGAACGTCAGTATCAGTGAAAAGAAACTGTAGCATTCGTGTAGCCACAAGCCCTTTAATGTCCTCCATGTCTAGAACAGCAATTTTACTTTTTTTGTCCTATAATACCTGTTCTTTTACAGTTTTCAAGGCTTGGAACAATAGTTTGCCGTTGTTTTCCCATTTTGACGCTCGGTCACTAAAAATTGGGAAATAGATTATTCTCGTCGTCTGTTCAAAGTTACCTTCTTCATTAGGAAAACCAATGGAGTGAAGCATTTTCGCGACTTCGCCTCCCTTCTTTTTTTGCTGTAGTAGCCCTTCCTTTTCACCAAATACTTCGATGGCTTTATTCACCTCTTTATTTCTCGCTGAGATGCTTCCATCACAGGGGAGGATGATGGTACAGTCGTCTAGTGCCTCCCAAATGTGGCCCTGCCTATCCTCGGGTTTTCCGAAGACTTCATCGTTCCAATCATCTTCCGTAATTTCTAGGAAGCTTTCGAAGCTCTCTTCGTTTTTAAGTTGGAGTATTCTCGCTTGGATTCTTTGGACTCTCACACACTGTTCGCATTTGAGTCCGTCATTTTGTGTTTGCGATTCTGTCAGCATCGTTTGATTCGCTTTCATACCCGAAATTTGTCTGCGCAGAAGGTCATTCTCTTCTCTTAACACCTCCACTTTGCTCTCTCCCGTACCCATGGAAACGCTCTCCATAAGTTTCCTAAAGTCTTTCGTGCAGACTTTTTCAGCTTGGAGGGCAAGAGCACTGCTTAACTCCTGTATTTCGGTTTTGGGTCTGTACATGTGGAGTACCTGGTATGTCAGCTTTCTTGTTAGAGCGTATATCTCTTCGACCGCAGAAATATAGACACTTGGGTTCGCCTCGCTTTCCACAACGTCTCTTTCGGGTGTACTAACCTTCCTCTTTCTTTTGGGTGCGCTGCCTTTGGTTGAGTCCTCATTCGCCTGACAACTGTCATCCCTCCTAAGTTCCGGTAAGGAGTGAGTTCTAATCTTAGTTGGGGTCCTCTGAATAGAGCTCCTTCTTTCAAACGGATCGATATCCGCGTCTCTCGTGTCCATTTTCATTGCCGTTTCGTTGCATTTTGTTTTATCTTGAGTTGGAGGTGCCATGAAGTTTCACCAGCCCATCGTGCGTGGTGGGGCGGGCCGAAATAACTGGGAACGGGTATACCCTCGGAACTCTGTCCTACCCCAGTTCCCTGGGGCCCAGCCTTCGTTTAACCGGTCCCGGAAAACACGGACGGACCCGAACTCGCCCGGAGCACTGCAGATTCCGATCTTTGCAGCCACCACGCACTTCCTGATCAAGGCCCGAAGGGGCTGGCTCCAGATGCCCGGTCACAGCTTACACCTCGGCAGAGCAAGCTCACAGCAGCTCCTAGACCATGACGGCGGAAAGACCGTACATGGTTTCGGAGCACTCCCAGTGGGCTGCGACCGTCACCAATCGTGTGTTTGGTCCGCGGGGCCTATTTTATTTCAGCCCTACCCTCTGTTTCCAGTGAGCATTCCCCTATCCGCCACCTGGGGACGCGCCAAGTAGGGGTAACACCTCCCCTTTAGATAGATAGATGGATAGATAGATAGATAGATAGATAGATAAAGAAACTTTTGCTTTCCTCAAATCATCAGGACTCAATTCACGTACAGAGGGTTTTATTTTCGCATGCCAGGACGGTGTCATTTCCACCTTAGCATATCGTGACCGCATTTTATGTCAAGAAGTTCCCAGTGATAAGTGCAGGGCGTGTCATGCACACGCTGAGTACCTAGAACACATACTATCGGGGTGTCCGGCCCACGCAGGAACGACGTATATCTGTAGACATAATGTGGCCCTAAGTGTGCTTTATTACCATCTTTGTCGCTCTTACGGTGCTGGTCGCGACCCTGCCCTGTCGAATGCGCCAAGGGAGATGGAGTCAATTGTCCAAAACAAGAAGTGACCAATTTTCTGGAACTGCGATTTTCGGGCAGCAGTTTCCGTTGCGCACTCGAGGCCTGACATTGTTCTCCAAGACTTCGAGAAACGAATTATATTCGTGATCGAATTCTCGGCTCCGTCCGAATACAACATCACTGCAAAGGAGAAAGAAAAAAAGGAGAGGTATCAAGACCTTAAAAGAGAGCTGCGACGACTGTACCCAAAATATTCGGTGCGAGTAATTGTCCTTGTGATAGGTGCTCTCGGAGGTGCGAAACGATCACTGGTTCGTAACCTTAAAGCCATACCCGCGTGCCAAAAATATGCCAAGGCACTTGCGAGATGGATGCAGAAAGCTGTCATCCTTGGGTCGCTTCGTGTCCTCAAGACACACGAGGGTTTCGCCGCCCTGTCGTGGTTTCATCGTTCCCTGTGAACCTCATTTTTTGGATGGCAGTTGCTCTCAGTGGGACCTGCGCTGGTTGTTTAACCCTTTTTTAATAGAATATGAATTATCCAATTAAAGCGAAAATCATATTGCTTGCTTATAATTAAACGAATAATACAGAAATATTAATTGATAAAACAATTTGGTTAAATTAAATGATGACATATGAATATAAAAGAATCGATGAATAAAATAGCACATATATAATATTAATGAACTCACAACCATGAATAAAATAGCACATATATAATGTTAATAAACTCACAAAAAATGAAAGTAATTAGCTTGCTTCATAAAAAAATAAAACACTGCGACAAACGTTTCGGATTACAATAATAATTTGCATATTTGTGATTTTTCTCTATTTCTAATTAATTCGTAATTTTCATTCAAATTTCCTTTGCTAATAATGTAGAAAAGCTGGTTTTATGACATAAAAGGTTGATTACTATTATGTTTCTCATGTTTAAGTTGAAATTATTTTATTTAGAAATTCTACGTAAAATTTTATTTCTCAAATAATACCTGATGAAAGCGTTATAAACAGAATTATAACAAACCTTTCAAGGAATGGAATGAGCTTTGTAAGTAAAAATTGAAATTAAATTACGACTTTTTTCTAAAGTGGAATGAAAAACACAAATGTGAAAGTTATTATCTTTAAATAAACATTCATGACCTTCCATTGAAATGTTATTTTTATAACCTAATTATATTCCATTGAAGTTTCTTACAATTCCATTCAGTACGTTTTTTTGCAAATGATTTAATTTATAAATTATCATTACAATAATTTTTATTCAATATTTTTTAAAAGAAATAATTTCTTAAATAATATTGAAAAAAATTGAGGAATACCATTATAAAACACCCGTGAAGAAATGCAATGAGCTTATTTAAATGAAAATTATTATTTTTACCTAAAGCGAAAGGAAAAACAGAAAGATGAAAGTAGGTACATTTCAATATACCATTATGACCGCGAAGAAAAATATTTGAGGTCATAATTATTTATTTAAACGTAATAATGTACACTGTTGTTCTCCCTTTGTAAGAAATTCGTAATTAACATTTAAATTTCCTTTTCTAATAATGTGGAAAAACTCATTTTATTACTCAAAAAATTGTTTACAATTATGTTCCGCATTTTTAAATTTAAATCCGTTTATTTTGAAATTATAAGTAAAATTATTTTTAGTAAGTATTTTTTTAGTTTAAACAATTTCATAAATAATATCTAATGAAAACGTGATGAACAGAATTATGATGAACCTTTTAAGAAATGGAATGAGCTTTTGTAAATAAAAATTGAAAGAAAAATACGACTTTTCTCTAAATCGTAATGAAAAACACAAGTATTAAATTAACTAAATTTAAATGTAAATTCATGTTCTCAATTTTTTTTGCTTCATGCTTAGATTTCTCTTCTATAATTAGTTGCAATCATTTAATAACAATTATAGAAATGAAATAAAAAGGAACCTTCCATTGAAATGTTATTTATACAACCTAATTCTATTCCTTGAAAGTTTTTTACAATTCCATTCGTCACGTTTTGATGCAAACTATTTGATTCTTAAATTATAAGCACAATAAGTTGTATTCATTTATTTCTTTGTTGAAGCAATTTCCTAAATAATATTGAATAAAAAAGTGACGAATAGAATTTTAAAACACCTGTGAAGAAATGTAGTGATCTTTTTTAAACGAAAATGGAATGAAAATTACGACGTTTGGTTCAAGCGAAAATAATATCACAAATAAGCAAATAATACATTTCAATATACGATCGCGAACTGGAACATTTTTTTATGATGATGTTCATGTTTCTCTCGTAAAATTTGTTATAATAATCAATGGGCCTTTTTGGAAATGTTATGAATGAAATTAAAGATTGAGTAATTTTGAAGTTGACTGTGCACTATTGTTGTGTCAGAACGCGGATAGCTCCGGCATGCACAGTAGTGATTCCTGTTTATTTTTATGTAATATAACACCATGAGTCAACTTTAACCCTTTTCTACTACGGTGGAGTTCGATCACAAATTTACTATGGTGGGTCGGATCCGACCCAACTGACTTCTTAGGCTAGTTTTCAAATGATTAAAGCATTGATGAGGTGGTATAAGAAGAGTGATCGATCAAGGAACAGTTTCTATTTAAGACAAGATGTATTAATGTCATTAATATGGTATGGCTCATCATCAGAATTCCACTTATAAAGTACAAGACCATTGATTGCAGCGATATCTAACAGGCGATACAAATATCCCAGAGGCCAGCGATTTGTTTTTCGAGTCGTTGTATAAGCATGGCACAATTTTTCCACAACATCTACTCACCCTTTCGACATATTGTAGGAATCTATGATTTCTGGTAGTTTAGAATTCTCGTTAACCTCTCCAACGTAATGCATCAAAGAGATGAGCACCACCTTTTTATTTTTCTTTGGAGTGTAAGCCACCATCATCAGCGTCTTCAACACGACTGGACGACTAGGGATCCCGGAGTCGAGTCCGGTTCTTCGGTGGATTCGATTCCTTGCGCTCGAGAATCGATTCTTTGGAGTCGACCCCGCTTCCCGGAATCGAGCCCAGAATCGACTCTCGACGCCCGGGATTCGATTCCGGAATCGACTCTCGCGCCGGGAATCGATTTCTGCAGTGGGACTGTGATGCTGTTTCGAAGGCGTACGTGACAAACTCCACACGCTATGGCGTACGTGAGCGCGCACCTATTGGCCAGGCTTAACAGTTGGGCCCTTCGCTTGTTTGTTTCTAAGTAGACGTAATACTATTACATTCTAAGACGTTCTATTATCTGCGTTCGAAAACAGCTTTGCTCAATAAAAAAGCATTTTTGTCAGTTTCGATTATCTTCGATTGTATTCTCCTGAAATGATAATTCTATATTTTATATATAGAACCTCAAAATTTAATGTTCTATAATATTTTCAGTCCGTAAATTGTAAAATATGTAATTATTTCTTTGAAATGAGTTATTTTTAATTTTATGTTTTTTTCTTATTAGATAACAATTGTAATTTTCATTCAATCGTTATCATTGAAGGCTTATGTTCAAGATTCTCTATCATTCTATTTGTGGAAATTTTATTAACATTTAAGTTTTCAGAAGTAAAATATATATGAAATATTAATAATCTTCTTAAATAATAACTGGATGTCTTATTTATAATAAAACTCCCACGAATAGAATTTTAGAGAATATCTTCAGGAACAAAATAATGCCACAGTCATAAAGATTGAATCAAAATTACAATTGTTACGTAAAGCGAAAGGAAAAACGCAAAATCCAAATAACCCATTTTAAATAAAAAATGATATATTCGGCTATTTTTTTAAGTTCACTTAAATTCAATTCCAATTTTGTAAAACTTGATAATATAATTATTTTTTTCGATAGCTTTTGTATTTTCAATAAAAATTTATATCAATGATATTACTGTTTATTAGTTCTTAATCAAATGAATAATAATAGATATTAACAATTAATTTGGATAAATATTAATTTCAAATAATATTAGAATTAATTAACTATTTATTTTAATTGATATTAACATAAATTCGTTAATTAGTAATTTAGGTTAAAATTAATCATGCATTTTAATTAAAGTCTAGTATTAATTTAAATAAAATTTCAAATTTTCGCGGGCTTTCATAAAGGGAGGAATCGGAGTCGAAGAATCGATTCCACGTCGTTTATCGATTAATTTTTTCAGAACCGAGAATCGACTCCCTCTTTCGGTTCCGGAATCCTCAAAACGACACGACTGGACGGAAGCATAGAGTGCGAGGGTACAACTGCATGGATCGGATTCGACCCGATGGTAGTAGCGAATGGTTAAAATACACAGAATCACTACTGCGCAATGCAGAGACACCCGCGTTGTTGAATTGATGCACCTAGATCATCCATAACTCGAAAAATTTTCGAATATTTTTACGAAAAAGAATGTCGATATTTTTTGCCTATAAATCGATGTAATTGAAACATTCTTAACTCTACAAAAACAGCTTGTCGACTTTGTACTATTAAGAAAAAAAACTTATCGTTACAATTTTTAACACATAAATCTAAATATGTAAAATAAAGAAAATTAAAAATAAATATAAAAATGTTGAAAAAAGTATTTTTTGGAGTGATCCCCGGTGTTTTCATATTTGAACAAAAAACATGTTATTATCGCCGCTAGTTCTCATCAAAATTGTTCCTTTTTTTGAAAGGCTCTCCGGGGTTTTCTGTGGTATCAGACGAACGTTTTGCTTTCACCAACATCACGTTGTGAATTGAGTTCTTCAAATGCTCCGAAGACATGACACCATCTTCTAAGATGTCTTTGCTGTCCATATCAGAAATTCTGAATCCACCTTTCGATTTTTAATTTTTGAAGGATATTTCTAGATGTAAAATTTCATTGCACATATTTTTTTCTGTATTTAAAAAGTAGTAACTTTTTTTTCTTAATGAAGCCAAATAACTATTTTTTTGTTGAAAAATCCATTTTAATTGACTGACAGAGCAAGATGAATTTAAAAATTGATTAAAAAATATCTTCATTTTTTTCTGATGCTTAGCACATATCGGAATTCTCTAAGTTCCAACGTTTCGTTTATCGATCGAATTTTGATCAACGATAAACTTTCAGCGAGAAAATTGTTAATTACAGTACGAAGAAGTTTTCTGGAAAAGTTTAGCCAAAGATTAAAACTAATCAAGTAACCAGGTATTATCAAAGTATTATGAATGAATAAATAATACTGCATAATAAAAAATAATACTATGCAAAAGTAAAACAAAACATAAAGATCTAATAGCTGAGATTCACTGAATTTCTAATTCTGCGAATTTTTCCATGCATGAAGTATGTGGAATCGAAATAAGTGGAAGGTCGAGAAAGTGCAAAAAATCTTTAAGATTAAAATAAATTTTGTTCTATTTTCCAATACTGCTAAATAAATCAATAATACTTTGATATTTAATGGTTACATGATCAGTTTTTATCTTTCTCGCCGGTGGACTGTAATGACAATCACAGACTGAGACTGCCGCTACAATTCGCGCACGAGGCGCCAAGTCGCTGGCCACTAGAGACATTAATAATTACTTAAATATCAATTGCATCGATAAACGAAACGCAGTACGTTAGAGAAGTCCGATATGTGTTGAGCATCAGCCAATAATAAACACAAATTTTGTATAAATATATTTCTTAATTCTTCTTACTCTTATCAGTCCAAGGACATTCCAAAGTGCATTTCCTGAAAACTGTATTTAAAAATTCACAAAACTGAGTGATAGAGCACGAGTTTAATTGAAAAACGAATTGAAAAATATTTTCCAAAAAAGTACGTTTCTTTTACATTAATTAGTAAATTAAAATAGCTACAGCTTTTATCCAGGGGGAAAAAAGATGCGCCATGAAATTTCACATCTAGATATTCCCTTCATAAATTAAAATTCTACAGTGTTTTTGGAACCCTTCAGGGGTCTTCCCACTCCCAGCGAAATAATGTTATGTGCCCTTCTTTGATCATGCAGTTCAGTTATTGAAAAATAAAAATCTAACATATGATTTTAAATTAATTATTCATTAATTTTCAATTTTAAAAACTAAAATCATTTTTTAAATTAAATTTTCGGAGTAATATATGCTTGCCTTCTTTATTCATAACCCCTCGCAGTTTGAGATGGACACCTTTTTAACATTCTCATCAGAGAAGGTATTAGATTTGTGTAAATTTTGACCCCCTTCATTTTTGTCAAATGTCCACGTTTTGAGACATTCTGAACCCAAAAAACCGGTTTTTGCGAATGTGTCTGTCTGTATGTGGATCTGTGGGTATGTGTGTATGTAGATTTTTATTTTGTTAGCACAATAACTTTCGAAAGAATTGACAGATTGAATTGGGCTTTGGTAATACTCTTCAAGTGTCCTAAAATGAAGGTCAAGTTCGTTAGCCAGCCATTTGGGATAAAAATTCAAAAAGTAAGAGCATTTTGAAAATTGTTGAGACCACTTTTTTTCAAAATTTGTAAATGATATGTCCGGCTGTTCATAGTACTCGAAAATTCCAACAATCTATTCTTATGACATTTTTCGATAAAATGAAAATTTTCAGTTACAGCATTTTCAAAATCCAAAAGAAGAAACGAAAATTAACATTTTCAGCCAAACAACGCACGATACAAAAAAAAAAGTCAAGACAAGAAAAATGTTTCTTCTTGCACGCCCTACAATATTATCATAACGACTTTTAAAATTTTTTCGAACAATCGGAAATTCACATTTTTATTGCAGAAAAAATAATGAAAAATCCAAAAATTCAATTTTACGGTCCGTCTATGCAAGATACGACAAATGATGATGAAACAAAATTTGTGCGTAAAAAAAAGATCTACAAATTTTTTTTCGTTCACTTTTTGATAGGATGTGTAATTTTTGTTTTAGTCATGAAAAAGAACATCAACAGTGAAAAAATCAGCCCGATAAGTGGGCACATTCTCATCAAAACTTTGCTAATTTAATTTCTTTTTCATCTCGTGTGTGGTTTTTCACAATATTCCATTGTTTTTATGTTCTCAATACTGTTTCTAACGATTAAAACAATAAAATAATCATCAATAATGCTCATGGTACTTGAAAATTTGTATTTTTACATTCTCATCAGAGAAGGTATTAGATTTGTGTAAATCAGAATTTCCTAGCTTCAATTTCACTGTTCCTAAGGTAGAAAATCTATTTTGTGTTATTTCCGTTATCTCTATAGACTCAGATTCGGTTATTAGTAACTCTTCATTTAAAGAGTTTAGTTTTATTATATTCATATTGGCTCCCGTGTCGACTAAAAATGAAACTTATGTTTTATTGACATTAGAGAAGGAAAATTCTACGGCTGGGGATTCTAAATTAAATTTTGTACCGAAATTTGTTCGTGTTTCATTATGATTTGTGCGCTTGTGTGATGCTCCTACTTCTCCGTGCTCGTCGTTGCGTCTGTTCGGTAAACGGAGTATTAGTTTAAATATTCTGTATTTGTTGGAAAAGGGGGTTGAGTAATGATTCCATTCTGCGAATCATGTGGAATAGAATATTGTGTATTTTTTAATGGAGCTTTTGTAACGGAGTTTTGACCAGAAGCTTCATTAGTTTACAGTCGTTGTAAAACGAACATGAGGAAGCCCCTCCTCTGTAAGAGTGAGACAGAAGTTTTCTGTGTTGAGCGAGGAGGCGCAGTGGTGGAAACGAGACATCTGGCTTCGGAGTAAATAGGACCAAATTTCCCCTCGCTGAAGACCCCTGGTTTATAGGACATTGAGAGCCCAACTGCTGTCTTGCTTCATGCTCGAACGCAACTTTTAAAGCTGCGTTTAAACTCAGGGGGTTACGAGCGTAAAATACTACTGATTTTAAATAGTGAGTTAAATTGTTGGCCTCACAAAAGTAAATAAAACGCTTCTCGTTGTCAGTGCATCCTATGTTAGAAGTAGAAAAGTTTCTCTTAACCTTACGTCTCTCAATCAGTTTATCCCGTAGATCTTGTGTGCGGAATTCGGCTACAACAATTGGGGGGGGGGGGGGGGTATTAGTCAGTGAAGGTGCTTTTATTATTATATATAAGTTGACAATGTCATCCTTCCCTACTAAAAAAAAGTCAGGAATCGTCAGAAAAAAAGTCAGGATTTCTGACCATTTCTGACCACTTTTGTTACGTTTCTCGACAGAAATCGTCAGGAAAAGTCAGAATTCGTGAGAAATGTTCAGAAATCGTCAGAGCTTGGGTTCGAAGGATAATCCATTTATTAGGGGTCCAAGAATGGAATGACATAAAACCTAATCCCTTTTATATTTCCCAGGTTATTTATATTATTTATTTATATTTATTTATGCATATTCTCTTATTACTTATAATTAATTAATCATATTTATATATTGAATGACTCTGAAGGTGAATCTGAAAATTTTGTCCGTTTTGACGTATTTCTTTCTCTTTACAAGATGCATTATATTTGATCTAATTTTAAAATTTTTAGAAAAATGTTTAGGTATCTGAAATCGTCGAAACCCGTAGATTCTGAATTTCTTACTTTTGAATCTGTATATGCAATATTGCAAAAAAAATTATTTTCAATTTTTAATCCTTTTGGGTTGCCTACCTGCGGTCCTAGCCGATGAGCTACCTGATGGGATGTGAATTAGCATATCTTCAGAAATCGTCAGACTCGTCAGGAATGGTCAGGATGTTCAGGAATCGTCAGAACTTCTGACCATTCGTGACGATTCCTGACTTTTTTTTTAGTAGGGTTACGATGAGTAATATCGAGAGCCCTGGCGACAGATTCCATGGTGGCCATGAGATCCTCATTAGGCTTCATGGGGAGACCATGAATTTCCAGAGTAATATGCAGAGCCGCTTGCTCTTTGACATATAGCACGTGCTCACGAGTAACCGCTATGGCTTTCAAGTCTTTAGCTTCCTTCTTGACCAGATTCATTTCCTCCTTTTGCATTTCAGGGCCGGCTTTCAATGAGTCGATACACCTGGTATTGTTTTTAAGTTCTGATTCGATTTCCGAAAGGGTGGAATTTAATAAGTCAAAAAATTCATGTTGTCGGGTTTCAAATTTTCTGGTTCGTGCCAAAATCTCGCGTGATTGTACAAGCGTTTCGCTTCGGCCGTCGGAGATCACTTTGCGCAAGAGTTCAGCGAGACCAGGGGGTAGAATGCCAGCATTTTCGGAGGCAGCGACAGAGGTAGGAGTGGGAGGTACAATACCTATACTACAGACATCCTGGCATAACCTCTGGATAACACTATATCAGACTCCTGGCACGCACCCTTAGTTCTGTAGGATAGACGACCGTTACCGTTACGTGTAAATAAAATTGCATAAAGTAGCAACAATTAAGTGAGTTGAAACAAAGTTGCAATGCTCTATCAAACAAGCCACCGGTGCTTTCATGATACGAAAATTTTAATATCATTAAAAACTTTATGGCTTATGTAAACATAGAAAATTGAAGATGAGCAAATTTACATGTCCGTATCAGATCGCCATGATTTTTGAGAATATTCTATCAAAAAACACCATTTTAGGAAAATTGTCAGTTGTCTTCTTTTGCCTTTCTATCATTCAGATATAGTTTTTGAATGCAATATTAGTAACCGTGTACGTTGTGTCTTCACCCACGTGGCATGTGGAGGTTATATTCACAATGCACGAAGTCGATAGACTGAACGGGTTACATGAGATAACCTTTTTTATTTAATAGTTTATTAATACAGGGTGTCCCACCACCTATGAACATGTCGGTACTGGGTGACAGAGGGCCAAAAAAAACAGATAAGTCCTCTGGCAAAATTTGATCTGGGCCTTAGTTTGGATACAGTAAAGCTTCAAAGTTGGGCATAATGAACAAATCAGAATCGAGCTTTAGCAATCAATTGTTTGTCTTATAAGTGTTAAGATAGTGTGCGTGCTGGCGGTTTACTTCAGCTCCCGCAAAAATGTCACGTCGGTGATCTTTGATTGTTTCTACAAGACGCGAAATTCAAGCCTATACATTTTTTAAAAATCTTAGTTGTTCTTGCAAACGTTTATTACCGTCCTTAAAATGCCATAACATTTGCTCAACCTAAAAAAAAATGAATTTCAATTTAATACAGAACTTTCCTGACATTCCATGTAAGAAAACCAACAAAGATGTTTCAAATTCAGAAACTCAGAAATTCCAAACGATCTTTTGTTCTTCAAAATTAGTCTACAAGTCTAAGATGAGAAAAAACATTTCAAACCTCAAAAAGAAATTCTCTGTGATTCATCGAAGAATTTTTGTTACATTTTTGTTCAACAAATTAACCTAAAACTCGGAAACACAAAACAAACTCTTGTTATTGAAAACTAATTAACAAGTCTACGATAAGTAATTCTTTGCTATTCATTACAAAAATTTTAATGGGAAATCCAAACAAACTTTTGTTCTTTAAAACTAACCAACTAAAGTCTAAGATAAAAAAAACACATTTTTAACCCCCAAAAGTAATTCTTTGCGATTCGTTGCAAATTTTTGATACAATTATTATTACAAAATCAATAAAGAAATCTACAGCTGCGGAAACGAAACGAACTTTTGTTCTTTAAACTTAACTAACAACTCTAAAATAAGAGACACATTTTGTACCAAACGAAAGTAATTCTTTTAGATTCATAGTGAACTTTTTGTTACATTTATTGTAACAAAACCAACAAAAAATTGAAACCCGGAAAACCAAACAAACTTTTGTTCCTGAAAATAAATAAACAAGTCCAAGATAAGAAAACTCATTTTCAAATCGTCAAAAGTAATTTTTCGCAACTCTGTACACCATTTTTGTTACATTTAATGTAACAAAACTAAACAAAGAATTCAAAGCTCGGGAAACGAAAGAAACTTTTGTTTTTCTAAAATAACCAACTAGTTTAAAATTCTAAAACACATTTTGAACCTCCAATAGTAATTTCCGCAGCTTTAGATTTCTTTATTGTTTTTGTAATAATAAATGTATCAAAAATTTGCATCGCATGCAAAAGAATTACTTTTGGTGTTAAGAATGTGTTTTCTTATCGTAGACTTGTTGGTTAATTTTAAAGCTCAAAGGTTTGTTTGGATTTCCCATTTTTAATTTTTTTTTTAATTTTTCACAATGAATGTAACAAAAAATTTTGTAATGAATTGCAAAGAATTACTTATCGTAAACTTGTTAATTAATTTTCAATAACAAAAGTTTGTTTTGTTCTTCCGAGTTTTAAGTTACTTTGTTGGTTTTATAACAAAAGTGTAACAAAATTTCTGCGACGAATCACAGAGAATTTCTTTTTGAGGTTTGAAATATTTTTTCTTATCTTAGACTTTTAGATTAATTTTGAAGAACAAAAGTTCGTATGGTCTTCTGAATTTGAAACATCTTTGTTGGTTTTCTTACATGAAATCTCAGGAAAGTTAAGTTTTAAATTGAAATTCATCTTTTTTAGGATGAGCAAATGTTATGTTATTTTAAGGACGGTAATAAAGGTTTGCAAGGACAACTAAGAATTAAAAAAATTTGTAATGCTTTAATTTCGCTTCTTGTAGAAACAATCAAAGATCAACGATGTGACATTTTTGCGGGAGCTGAAGTGACCCACCAGCACGCACACTATCTTAAAACTTACAAGCCAAACAAGTGGTTGCTAAAGCTCGATTCTGATTGGTTCATTATGCCCAACTTTGAAACTTTACTGTAACCAAACTAAGGCCCAGATCAAATTTTGTCAGAGGACATTTCTGTTTCTTATATGGTGCTCTATCACCCAATGCCAGCATGTTCATAGGTGGTGGGACATCCTGTATAATGAATTTAAAGGTGGTTTTTCGGGTTTCAATCTTGTGCAAAACTACGAATCTTGCCGACGTTTCATTAACATTGCAGTTCACTTCTTCAGGGCTGAC
>CAKNXH010050174.1:0-17736 GCA_932178445.1 Andricus quercusramuli
TGTAACAAAGATGGATATTCAAAAGTGCTATCACGAACTTCAAGCTTCAAGTAGGTTAGTTGCAGTCCTAGTTTCCGAATACGAGACGGCCTGTTTTTCGACATTTACTTACGTTCTTTTAATTTTGATTACATAGGAGTTACAATTTTTTCTTCTAAATACATTGAGAGCCGAGTTACAAGCTGACAAAATTATCTGTAGTGCAGGGAATGAAGGATTTTTTCACTACAAAATTTTAGAATGAAAACGAGGTATGCGATCATGTAATGTTCATGCCTGGGATGAAGGCTTGTATGTTTGCAGGCCAAAATATATGATCCGAGCGAATTGCGCAATGTTCAAAGTTGGCAAAGTTTGCGAAAAAAAAGTTTAATTATAAATTGAAGGTGTTAAAAAGTTCTTTAATTTGGTAGGTCCCACAGTGAGATTGTTTGACTTGTTCCCTCACAAAGTAATAAAAACCGGCAAAAATTGCCGTTTTGCAAAATGTAGTTATTTTGCAAAGTGTGTGCACCTCTATTAAAGTCTCCGCGAATGTGCGTTTTGTTAAGCTGAAAGTATATGCAAAATTTCAGCTCAAAATAATAAATAGTTTTTGAGAAAAGCTATTTGTTACTAAAAAAAAAGGTACTGTTGTTTCGGTGGGGCTTACTTTTTTTAGAGGGTCCAAAGCCATAAAAGTGGACAAATTTCAATCCTGAAGAGTTGTAGTGTCATGCACGCTTAGCCGCTAATTGACTTTTGAGTATTAAGTACGTTAAAATGGTTGCAGAAGAATAATGTGTTTTTGTCTCGTAAACAAATGGAATAACTTCTGTAATTTCCCTCTAAACAATCGGCGTTACAGTCAATCGAAGCTTACATTTTTTTTAAACATACCCATAATAAAAAATAAATGAATAACCTAATAAAAATTTTGGTTATCCGTTTGGAATTCAAGAATTTTAAATTAGATTCAATCAAATTCAAAATCCTATTTAACGTCCAGTACTCAAGTTAATGTATAGAATTCCTAAAAATAAAACAAGAATCCAAGGATCAAATTTGGACAACCACCACAAAATGCTCCTATTCCAATTCCTAAAAACAAAAAATTTATTTCTTTGGAACAAAATAAAAAATAGGAAAGAAAAATGTATGTAACAAAAAATTAATAAAAGTTGCAAGCAGTTATCGATGCTTTTAACAGTTTTCATCCACGACTTCAATTTATCCATGAAGGTACAAAATCAGGTAGAATTTTACATTTCTTTTCGGCTAATCCTTTTCAAAACAAAATTGCAGTAATCAAAAACTTATTTGACAGAGCTCTAGGTTTGTCCCACGTTTCATTTCACAAAAACAAGTTAAATATTGTTAGGAGTATCCTTTTTCTTGATCATTACCCACAAAATTTAATTGAGAAACATATCACAATTAGAATTCAACAAATCAAAAACAAACAAAATAACATTTTATCTACGGATAATCAGAAGGAGTTGAGAGAATATAGTTCTTTTATTAATTTTTGTCTCCCGTTTTTTGGTCAAATTTCGAAAACTATTGAATTTATGTTGAAAAAATTTAAGATTCATACTATTTTCCGTATACGTTTCAAAATTGATTCAATAATAACTTTTTGTAAAGATCCTTTAGATAAATTTGAAAAAGGTGGTGTTGTTTACAAGATCACTTGAATGATCTGTAAGATGACTTACGTGGGATAGACTGGCAGACTTCTTAATACTAGGATGGAAGAACACAAAAGTGATGTTCGTTTGGGACGTTGTTATAAGAGTGTTCTTGCTAGACATACAAAAGGGTTTTTGCTAATGCTGACCATGAGTTTGACTGGATAATGTTGAAACTTTACATTGTGAAAATAATGAGAAAAAGAGAATTCATGGAAATGCTTTATATTAAAAAACAGAAAAAGTTGTCTATTAATTTGGAAACTGATCTGGATAAATTAAACAAAAGTTATTCTAGTATGATTAATTGCATTTAGCAATAGGGTTCTCTTATTTCTGATGTGTTTATAACGGATTTGCCTTTTGACCCACAGTTAGATCTCAGGTATCGAGGAGAGAACGTCGTTGTTTCGTCGCTGTTCCCACCTGTTCTAATTTTTCTTACCTTGATAAGGGTGCTGTATGAGCACCGAAACATTGGTAAATATAAACGCATATATATTATAAATATTATAAAAAATACAAAAGAAATAAAAAAGAGAAGGAAGGGGATTTGGTTGGTTGCCATCTCATTTTTCTTTCTTCTTTTTTATTTTTGTCCAACGAAACTATTTTTTTTTTGTTTTTAGCAATTGCAATGGGAGCATTTTGTGGTGGTTTTCCAAATTTTATCGTTGGATTCTTGTTTTATTTTCAGGAATTCTATACGTTAGGGATCGTTCATATATTATGTAACGCACTTTTAATTTATTTATATCAATGCGTCCTTATTAACTCCACGCCAATTGTATTATTTTCTTTATTTAAACAAAAAAAACGTGATACGTAATATATGAACGATCCCTTATCAGTTTGGTTCTCCACACGAACCCCAATTCGGTACATGTGAATCATTTAACATTGTTGTTTCGTACACCAACACCTTTTTAAATACACTGGAACTTGAATTTACCACCGGTTTCGGGTATGGCTTCAGTGGTAAATCTAGACCGTCAAAACGTATACATTCACTGGCGTTTGAACAATTTCCAATTGGAATACATAATATTACCGAGCACTTTCCCTTTGTCGCTACGCTGCTGTTGTTTCACGCTTGGAGCTCGGACTCCACTCTCAGCCCGAAACAGACGAGCAACAATTCTCGAAAGCAGTAAATCCGGACTCATTAACTCCAAGCTCCAGTGTATTTTAAAAAAACACTCTATTTTGGGGTCGTTACGTGCAAAACTTTATCAGCATTCATGTTATTTTACAGGAAATAACTTTCTTTATAGATTACCAAACATTGTATATATTTTATGCAAATTTACATAAAAATATATATCTTGACAGCTTTACGTACAAAAACTTTACAGATCCTCTCCCCCTCAGGCGTTACGTACTTTTTTAAAGCCTCCAAACGAAGAAAGAAAATAAAGTTTTCCTTTAACCCTCGGTGGGGTACTCTGAAAGTTAAAACAAAACAAAAAAAAAACATTTCAAAAAATCTCAAGAATGAAAATTCCGCGACCGAATTTCTAAAAATCTTAGTTTGGTTCGTGTTTCGCTATCGGTCCAAAACTAGGCACGGTAAACTCGCGAATAGAAACGAGATCGATAAATGGTACTTTTTTAAATAGTTTTATAAAATATAATATATTTTTTCTTTAATGAATAACTTTGATTATTTGTTGTAAGTTTTATTATCACATTTGTTTTTATTTTATACGAGTTGTATTGCAGCTAAAGAGATGAAATGTTAATATTTAAATGTGAGATCTAAAATTCAATAATAAAATAAAGTAATATTTATATATTAATATTAACGAAGTTGCTTTAAAGATGACGCTAAGTTATATACATTATGCAAATGGTAAATTATTATTTACGTAAAATGGTTCATAGGTACCATCTTCTTTTGAAATGAACACAGTTCCATTTACAATAGCACCATTTATAAAATCATTAGAAGCGTTTCATGCTAAAATTCCTGCTGAAATACCTTTTTGAATTTAATTCACTGGTTGAGTGTACTAGTAGTTTAAAGTTGCAATATCTGTACCTTTGATGGATTCCCCATTAGTTACACGATCAATGGCCAATTTTAATTGACCATCTGTATAACTAATTTTTTCTTTTTCTTTTTCATAATAACGCACCATTTGTTTCTAATTAAAATAACTTACAACTAGACAAATATTTACACCTGGTATAACATCTTAGCAATCACAGAACTGAAAGTAAATTTAAGGTTGAAAGTCAGCTGTTCTCTCTGAACACAGCTTAGAATGGCGCGAGTGTGACATGTCGTGTCCCACCTTAGGGTGCCGATCTCTGCCCCACCTCGATACTTTTTTTATTTTTTATATAACTATTTAACTACATGTTTGGGAGAAGTAATTAAAAAAAAAGAAATTAAAGTTCGAGTTTCAAACTTTACAATAGACCCAGTTTTAAGGACTATTGATACTTATTTTTGCGTTTCCCGAACGTTCGAAATTCGATGGCGCATCGGATTTTTATACTCCAAATTTCAATCACAGGAATTTTATTTAACTTTTTACAAAATAACAAATTAATTGGTTTCAAATACAAGTATACGTTTAGTAGATGCCAATAAAAAAGAAATTTAATTTTTTAACTTGTTTTACAAGTTTTTAGAGGGGTGCCCAGTAGGGTGGCTCAAAAACAATTTTTTTTAGGGCAACGATCCCCCCCTCCCATTTTGTTCCAAATCCGAAAACAGAAAATCCCTAATTTTTGTTTTTTCGTTTTTTTTTTTTATTTTAACTGCTGCCGGTTTTGACTTGAAGTTTCCCATGTAAAATGCATGGGGAAAAAACACTTTGTTCAGTTTTTGAAATAATTTTTTCTGGTTTGGAAAAATGTGACGGGAAAGTATGGAGGCTTGTAGAGAATTATCCAACGAAGAATTTCATGTATCGGACATATGGGTTTGACACCACTAACACACCCCTACGAGTCCCTGAAAACTATCCTTAAAACCAAAAATATCAATTCTTCATAAAAACGATCCGTTAAGCACTGTATTCGCATCTTTTTTACCTAAAATTATTTATATTGGTCTCATGGAATATTTATTAACAACAATTCATTAATCTTTAATTATTCCAAAAAATGGAATTTGTTTAAATACTTTTCTTTTGAGATTCTTTTTATTTAAGTTCATTATTATTTCTTCAGTGCAATTTTTAGCAACATTTATTAATTAATTTGCAAAGTTTTAAACCAATTTAATTTTTTGAAAAATTTTTCTTAAACATTTGTTTTTTTAAGAAATAAGGGTTTTTTGTCTAAAAATTCGTCGAACTGGCAGTTTATTATCTTTAATAACACAAATTTATTACAAAATATTTTCCAATTCTATCAAAAATAAATTGTTGGCTTTTTGCAACCCTCAGTACTTATATTAGTTTTCCGTTTTTGTGGCTTTGGGGTCCGTAAATGATGAAGGAGATTTAAATTTTCATCAGACGTTTCGGCTCCATATATGGGTCCTCTTCAGTGATTTATTCTAGAAAAAGTTTATTGGTACATTTCACTTATTCTCTACGATAGATTTTTGTGCGTCGGTTTTTTTATTTCCTTTGGTTTATATATCTATATATATATAATTAAAAAAAAAGTTAAACAACCACCGCAGGGTACCACTAAGAGCAACTGCCATCTAAAAAGAAAATGTCAATAGCCCCCAGTAGAACCGCGGTAAAATACACCTATGGCCACGTCTCACATCCGTGAGATGGGTGGTCACAGGGCACGACGAAATCACAACGACCGGCCGGCGAAACCCTCGTGTGTCTTGAGGACACGAAGCGACCCAAGGATGACAGCTTTCTGCATCCATCTCGCAAGTGCCTTGGCATATTTTTGGCACGCGGGTATGGCTTTAAGGTTACGAACCAGTGATAATTTAGCACCTCCGAGAGCACCTATCACAAGGACAATTACTCGTGCCGAATATTTTGGGTACAGTCGTTGCAGCTCTCTTTTAAGGTCTTGATACCTCTCCTCTTTTTCTTTCTCCTTTGCAGTGATGTTGTATTCGGACGGAGCCGAGAATTCGATCACATATATATAATTCGATCATATATATATATATATATATGTGTGTGTGTGTGTGTGTGTGTGTGTACTGCATACCTATATGTATTTTTCGTATAAATAAAGTTTGTTGTTCTATTTGACTGAAATATAATAACACTCTATAAACATTTACATTCACTGCGTATTATCTTCAGTTAGTGCCTAACAGCTCACGGTGGCCTTTAAAAAAGGTAAATGCTATTTTCAGGTACCCCAAAGTGATGAATAGGAGATTGTTTTGAATGCTTCTGGGGAACCATTTTTGATGAAATTAAAATATTTCCCTGAGCGGATTTTTTTTGCATGGAAAAACCTATTTGAAATACTAAAAAGCAGTAAAATACTACTTTAAAGTTAATAAGACCATATGATTACGTTTATATAAAGGAGTTATATGTAAATTAGAATTACTAACGAGAATTTAATTGACAAATAAACAAAGGAAGCGATTTTTTGAAATTTATATCAATATATTTATGAATATTTCATCAAAAAATTCGTATACATAATGTTCAAGTTTCAATAATTATTTCATATAAAAACTATAGTAAGTATAATAATATATAATACATAATAATATAATATATAATATAATAAAATAAATATATAAAATATAATATAAATATAATAAAATAAAATAAATAATAATAATACATAATATTTTCATGCTTAGGATTTTATTCGGAACAAGCCGTAGAATCTTCTCATGCAGACTTCAAAAAAAATATGGAAAAAGTATAAAGGGAAAAAGTCAAATTCTATCTACGCAGAACGTTCACTTAAAGCTATACATGAATATAACAGTAGGCACGTTTCATTATAATACATTTACTATATAGCTATTATATATTATTGTATATTGTGTATTACACATTATGTATTCTACAATAACATTAAAATACTATGTATATTATACTTACTATAGTTTTTATAAGAAATTAATGTTGAAACTTGAACTTATGTATACGAATTTTTTGATGAAATATTCATAAATATATTGATATAAATTTCAAAAAATCGTTTCGTTTGTTTATTTGTAGATTAAATTCTCGTTAGTAATTCTGATTTACATATAACTCCTTTTTATAAACGTAATGATATGGTCCTATTAACTTGAAAATAGTATTTTGCTGCTTTTTAGTATTTCAAATAGGTTTTTCCAGGCAAAAAAAATCCGCTCAGGGAAATATTTTAATTTCATGAAAAATGGTTTCCCAGAAGCATTTAAAACAATCATCTATTCATAACTTTGGGGTACCTGAAAATAGCATTTAACTTTTTTAAAGGCCACCGTGAGCCGTAAATATGTAACATTAAATTCTTATTTTAACATCATCTATAGTCCTAAGACATTATTGCACTAAAGTTATTCACTTAGACTATTGATTTTTGTTTATTGTTTACTTTGTAATGAGTTTGAGAGATATAGAAAGAGTGAAATTATAATTTTACAAATCTGATCGTACGATACGGAAAAGTGGATAAATAAAAAATGGCACTCTGGTTGAGTTCTACATACACATTTACATTGTTTTCAAATGCCCCCCTCCCTTTTTTTTTGTTTTTTGTTTTTTGAGTATAACTCATACGCTAACCATTTAAAATTGAAAAGTTATACATTCTTTTTTTGGGCATAAGACCGAAAGTAAAGACAAAATTAACCTTATTAGTTTGGAACCTGATAGCCAGAAGGCAGATAATTAAGAAGGGTACTTAAACGTAATAAGAAAATTCTGAATTATACATTGGCAACCCTGGACGACTGAAACTGCATCTAGAAAGTTATAGATTTTACAAAACAGAAATACGGATAGGCAGATAATTAGAAATGGCAATTTGTTTTTGTATTTTTTGTAAAACACGTCTAGTTTATATATATAATATTTTCTGAAACCTTTTCCCTTCTTTGACAGCACAACGTACTAAAAAGATGAGAGTTATAAATTAACTTGAGAGACCGAAGGGCCAATATTTGAACGTGGCAATTGCGAAGTAACTAGAATTTTTTTATATATGGCCGTAGGGCAATTGAAAGATTTAAAAAAAAAATTTTTTAATTATTTTAATTTAATTTTATTTTTTGATACGTGGCCGCGTAATGTGGAAGTAAGATATTTAATATAAAATTGAACCTATCGCTTGGTTTTTGTAATTTTAAATTTGTAAACTTGAGAGACAGCGAGTCAGACCGTTTAAGAATGGCATTGAAGAGCATAAGACACCAAAAAGTCAAGGATTGTAAGGTTATGATATGTAAATCTGATGTATCCAAAAAGCCGACACAAATAGGAGTATTGTAAAGTTATAGATTTTGATCTAAGTTACGAAAATGTAATAAAAAACCAACTGTATTTAGTTAAACAAATTTTTGGAATCAAAGAACTAAAAAAACAGACACACTGAGCCGTCAAGTAACGGCAATCGTAATAATTGTAGAAAAATGTTGTAGTTACCAACCTTGAGAATTATCAGTTTTCTTTCCTTTTTCTTTTTACACTTTAAAAGTTTAGATCAGCTGTTCTTGATATTCCTTTACACTTTTTGATTTAGAAATCGGTTTGAATTTTTATGACACAGCTTTTTAAAAAATTGTCTTTTAGTTTTTTCAAATTTTCTGAATTTTTTACTGTTTGGGTTCTTCATCTCACTGAGGACTACTCTCTGTGAGATTCAGAACGAAACTGAGTGAAAACCGGCTTTCCTAAAAACACATGTTTCCTAAGTGGGCAATAACGTTTTTTTTCCCCCGTAGGGTTTAGCTGTCCAAATAAAGGACAATGAAATTTTTGACCGAGCGTCCTCAGCGTCATTATCAATCAAACTCCTTCTCTAATCAACACTAAAATGCACAGTAAAACATTAAAATTCGACACGTCTCGACTTGTCTGGTTGGCACGTTGCGCGCAGCAAGAAGGCGAATTCCTAGAACCGACTGCCGGCCACCCAGCTTGGCCATTAGTCAACCCTCGCTGAGGTTCAGCTCCCCTTCCCCTCCCATCATATTGCGCCTGATGTATATTTACGTAATACTGTTCTAAATATGATATATTTCAACGCTTTTAACGCCTTAGCCGAGCGCACCAGCACACTTCACACAAGGAAAATAACGACCTCAAAATGGCTCCTTTTTACGATATTTGCCCCTCCCCCACCCTTACAGGAGAGGGGGATGAGAAAGGGAAGTTTTTTTTAGTCAAAGGATATTTAAAAGAGGTCACACACCGAGTTTCAACAAAATTCGATTACTATAATTTACTAAGAAAAAATCCCAAAACGTGTTCAATTTTTCACGATTTTTCGAAACTTTGAACGCGATGTGCGACCGGAAGAGATGGTCCGATTTAGAAAAAAAAAATTGTATTGAGACCAGGGAGTCGAGTAGCAACTTTTCCGCGCTATTACGATTCGATTCGGAAATTTTCGTGTAATTTGGCCCACCCTATTGACTACACCTCTTTTGTATCTGATTGGTTAATGGGAGTGAAAATTAAGATACCTGCCCGACCAGGTGGGTTTTTGATACCAGTTGGTTTTTATTGTGTCGTTTTCCCTGTAAATGCAGACATCCAAAAACGCGATTTTATTGTTATCCTCAAACTCGTGTGTTTCATCATTTACGGACCCTAAAGCCACAAAAACGGAAAACTAATATAAAAAATAAATTGTTATTGATTTTCAACAACCTTTAATGTGTTTGAATAATCATTTTTTCACAAAATTTGCAAATTTTTCTTCTTTATTTCAACAATTAAGTCCTAATTCTTAACAGGAACATACAATATTTGAATAAGTTTTGAAACGTATTCGAAAAATATTTCTCCTAAGAGACATCATCGACACTTTCGAGTATACCTATGGGATTATCATTAGCAGAAATCCTTGCACCTGTGTACACTTTTGTACCTGTTCTTATTGTTTAAATAATTGAAAATTAATTAATTATTGTTAATAAATATTCCACTAGACCAATAGAAATAACTTTTAGGAAAAAAGCGAGTTTTTGAAAAAAATTATTTGAACAAATTCCATTTGTTTAAATATTTAAAAATTAATAAATTATTATTGATAGATATTCCAGGAGACCAATAGTAATAATTTTTAGGGAAAAAAACGAATTTTCGACAAAAAAAAATTATTTGAACAAATTCCATTTGTTTAAATAATTGAAAATTAGGCAATGTTAATAAATAATCCACTAGACCGAAATCAATAATTTTAGGTAAAGAAAAGGACGAGAATACAGTGCCCAAAAGTCGTTTTTAATGAGAATTGATATTTTTGGTTTTAAGGGTAGTTTTCAGGGATTCGTGGAAGTAGGTTAGGGGTGTCAAACCGATATGTCCGATACATGAAATTCTTCGCTGGATAATTCTCTACAAGCCTCTATACTTTCCCGTCACATTTTTTGAAACCCTAAAAAATTATTTCAAAAACTGAAAAATGTGATTTTCCCCATGCATTTTACATGGGAAACTTCAAGCCAAAACCGGCAGCAGTTAAAATAAACAAAAAAATAAATAAAAAATTAGATTTTCTTTTTTCGGATTTGGCACAAAATGGGGGGATCGTTGCCCTCTAGCATGAAAAAAAACTTTGCCATGTATTTTTGAGCCACCCTAGTGCCCAGCTTATCCGCCCTGACGTCAGTGCCCCGCTTAACCCCTATATCCTTGATTCATTACTAAAGTTACACAACAAACTTTTGAAAGGACAAGCATGACGAAAAATATAACCCTACAACTTCGAAACATAAGACATTTACAGTTTTCGTCAGGAAATAACAGAAAATGTCAAAGTGAGATCCGTATTTGTCAAAAACAAGAGCAAGCAATATTTACTCACATAAAGTGACGCATAACCTAAAATAAGCATCGATCCTCCCTGCGTCAAGAACACTTAAAGAATCGCACCTAAAATTGCTGTTTGACTTTAAAATCTGAAATTCACAGAAATCGACGAGAAATACGTAAAAAATTTGGAGCGAATTAAATAAAAACTTACTTCTATAGAAGTGCAATACGACAGATCCTTCAATTTAACACAGTACGGCTCCGTGAACAAATCCCTCATTTCACCATTTTCTGTCAAGCACAATCTACATCGTTCACTTAAATTTAACAATTTCCGTTTCCGCGGCATTTTCTGTTACAAACTTTGACAAAAAGATCGGTCCTGATCACTGGTTTTATTTTATTCCATCCACATTTGATCATAACCGATAGCCGTCTGAACTGTGGCACACATCAACATGGCGCGCATTTCCCGCATTTCTATGAAGATGCAGTCCCATCCCCATGTGGGGAAAACGTCGGCGTAAAACAGAAACACATGAGAGCAGTGATGGGTAAGTAAAATAGTCGTGGTAATTTACTTGGTTTTCTACGGTAATTTACCTGGTATTTTACGTCATCAGTTTTCTACATGATGTAAAATACGTCTTGTTCTATATATGAGGGTGCCACCTCTGAGGCGGGAAATTTGAACCTCGAATCAGACAGCCAATCAGAGTTTTTCTACATGTATTTTACATATTCGAGGTATTTTACGTCAAATACCTCCTTCAGGTATTATACATAAAAAACTTCCAGTTACGCGTAATTGCACATCCCTGGTTGACATTATTATTTTTCAATTAACAATATAGGCATTGAAAAAAAAACTCTTACGCCCTTACGAATGCCGATACCAGAAATTCAAAAAAGTGAGGTTATGCACAGTTCTACAGGTCCGCCATCTTGGCGCGTAATTTACTAGGTATCTTTCATGTTTTCTACGTAAAATACTTCACTTAGGTATTTTACTTCAAAACCCTCCAGTTACGCGTAACTGCACATCCCTGCATGAGAGTGAAAGAGACGGACAGAGAGATGGGGAGTGACCATAAGGGTGGCGTCCCATGCAGTGATGGGTAAGTAAAATACTCGTGGTAATTTACTTGGTTTTCTACGGTAATTTACCTGGTATTTTACGTCATCAGTTTTCTACATGATGTAAATTACGTCTTGTTCTATATATGAGGGCGCCACCTCCGAGACGGGAAATTGAAACCTCGAACCAGACAGCCAATCAGAGGTTTTCTACATGTATTTTACATATTCCAGGTATTTTACGCAAAATACCTCCTTTAGGTATTATACGTAAACAACTTCCAGTTACGCGTAACTGCACATTCCTGGTTGACATTATTATTTTTCAATTAACAATATAGGCATTGAAAAAAAAACTCTTACGCCCTTACGAATGTCGATTCCAGAAATTCAAAAATGTGAGGTTATGCACAGTTCTACAGGTCCGCCATCTTGGCACGTAATTTACTAGGTATTTTACCTGTTTTCTACGTAAAATACTTAACTTAGGTATTTTACTTCAAAACCCTCCAGTTACGCGTAACTGCACATCCCTGCTCTGCACTCGATGTCTTCGATTGCACTGTCGATTTTCTTCATTTGAACAAAAAAAAATCCGTTAAACATGTTTCCTATGTGCAAAAAGTACACGATCTCTAGAAAGATCACTTATTTTTCAGTAAATTATATAGTAACATTCAATCAATTTTAAGTTTTGTTGAACTATATACAAATTTAATTTGATTGCTTTTAAAATTGTAATTCTAAACAACTTTGTGATCTTTACATTTACCCTTTTTCCTAGTAGTTTAGGCAAAAATTAAAAATTTGGTTTTTCTGACAACAAAAATTTTATTGCTGAAAAAATGGTTTACCTCAAAAAAAGCTTTTGTTTATCCTGGCATCCTAAACTGGATCTCTCTGCATGATTTGAAATGTAATTAGTCTGATAAGGATTCTCCAGGATTTTTCATTTTTGAAATATTTGTAATAATTTGTAATGATTTTCGCACGTTACCCAGTCTTCTATTCGAAATCTACCTGTAATAGCGGCCATATTGAAATTATGTCGAAGGTGGCGCACCCAAGAATTCAGATCCCAAATGTTCAATCAAAGAGATGAATTTTCAAATAAAGTGATGAACATTAAAAAAAAAATGAATTTTCAACAAAATAGCTGGAGTTTCAACCACTTACTTTAATTTTCAACCAATAAAAAATATGAATTCTCAACAACAAATATAATAGTTGAATTTCAACTAAAAACGATAAATCTTCAGACAAAGATGTAATAGTTAAATTTTCAGTTAAGAAACTTAATTTCCTACTGGAAGAGATGCATTTTCAATAAAATTGTTATACAATGAAAGTCCATTTATCTCTATTTTGTTAAAAATAAGCAATACGAATTTTTTCAGTTTCCTGAGTTCTTCAAAACTGAAAAAAAAACTTTAAAAATAAAAGCGTTATGCTACAATCGAAACCAAAATATAGTTTTAAAAGCACTAGTAAACTTCTTTTTATAAGTAAATAAGTGACAAATTATCTTCCTGTGACCTCTTTCTACCGTGTTTTTTTGTCAATAATAATGGAGAAAACATATACAGGGTTTATGGAAGTATTAAATACCATTTTATTTAGTTAGATTTATATTTTCCTGAAGGAAACAAATCATATTTGCCATAACCCTAATAGCACGGAACGTTCCGGGAACGTTCCGCGGGCGCCTTCGAAACGTTCCACTGGAACGTTCCCGGAACGTGTAAAATGTCCACCCTTTGGGACGTTTCACTGGGACCTGCGGGGAACCTTCCATTATTGTTGTTTTTAACAACAATTATCTCGTAAACCGTAAGAGATAGGTAAGAATGGATGTCATTTTTGAGTTTTGAGTACCGCATATACTACACTATAATATGATATCCGTATCATAAATTGACATCGATTTTGACCTATCACTTACGTTTTACGCGTTTTTTATTGATAATAATAACAACAACGTTAATTTATGTTTGGAACGTTCCAGTGGAACGTTCAGACATTCGGACAACGGCGGACATTTTACACCTCCCTATGGAACGTTCCGAAAGTTCCCGTGGAACGTTCCGGGCTATTAGGGAAGCTTGTATGGCTTAATTCCGAATGATTTCTGCAGGTTATGTTTTTCTAAAATCACGCAAATCGAAGAAATTATCCGTCTGACGAGATTAATAGTCTGAAATTACATAAAAAATGATTCCGTTTTTGTTTTCATCTTATATTATATAGTAAAAAATATTCCAATAACTATTTATAAGATGATTTCCACTTTTTCCAATCAGGTGACGCGAAATCGGTCGGATGACCGGAGCGGTCGGAGATATTCGATCGTATCTTATGTGTCAGAAAGAGAGTGGTGACTGTCGATAATTGAGAAGTCAGGAGTTCTTGATTACCGAATATTGCCCATCTCGTTCTAACACATCAGATAGAAAGAGATAGTTGCAGACGATCGTGTTAAAAACGATGAAACATCTCCGTCTAAGTTCATGTGATAGAAATAGAGATTCGATCAACTAGGTTAGAGGGCATCGGAATCCCACCCCAGAAAACGTCGGCGTCCTTGGTCAGCGTAAAGCAGAAACTCATGAGAGTGAAACAGACAAATAGATAGTGATGGGCGCTTCTCGGTATTTCACAGTCATAACCAATCCTGACCGGTCATGACGGTAAATATTGGTAAAACGAGGTCAGACCCAAATATTTTTACCAGAAGAGTTTTTTTTATAAGGAAAAGTGGTTTAGTTGTTAGGATATACCCTATGCTAAACTTATGCACAGAGTTTTTCGGTTCTAAATGTTCCAGTTATTATCAAAGTTATAAAAATTCCAAAAAGCTGAGCATAACAGACGACACTTTTGACAGTTTCGCCCGAGTTTCGAGGAGAATTTGAAAATGGTTTTTTGCAAATTGACAAATTACATTGAAAATATGTTGCATTTATTAAGTAATATTTTTAAATAATAGTTAGTAGTGTGCTAAGTTATTTTGAATAACATTTCAATGAACATGGCACTTAAACATCAGGTTAAGTACTGTTTTATCGTATAGGTTATATTCCTCAAACGGAAATACTGTTTTTTTGTGTTTAAAAAAATAAAATTGATATCTAATTATTATGAATTTACATTTCTGAGTAATTTGTGTAAATGATGTTTTATTTCTTATTATTTTTATTGTCATTGTTCCCATTCTCAATCATAATAATTGCCGTGTTGAATTCCTTCACATATAAATAATAACAAATAATAAATTATTTACACAAATTACTCATGAATCTAAATATATAATAATGAGATATCAATTTTATTTTATTGAAAGACAAAAAAAAACAGTATTTTCATTTAGGGAATATAACCTATAAGATACACAGTACTTAGTTTAATGTTTAAGTGTCATATGCATTGAAATTATATTCAAAATAACTGAGCACACTACTAAATATTATTTTTAAATATGACTTGATAAATGCAACAGATTTTCAATGTAATTTGTCAATTTGTAAATTGTCATTTCCAAATTCCCCTCGAAACTCGCGCGAAACTCTCAAAAGTGTCGTCTGCTGTGCGCAGCTTTTTCGCATTTTTATAACTTTGAAAATAGCTGGAACATTTAGAACCAAAAGAAATTTTGTACAAGTTTATGGGTATGTCCTAACAACTAGACCACTTTTTTCTATAAAAAAAACCTTTCCTGATGGAGATATTTGGGTCTGACTGCGTTTTACCAACTTTTACCGTCATGACCGGACATTACCGGTCAGGTCAGGTATTACCACAGTGCCCATCACTACAAATAGATCTGTCCGTCTCTTTCACTCTTATAAGTTTCTGCTTTACGCTGACCTTTTCTGCACGAGACGTTAAATCACACACCCTCGAGTTCTCGATTTGGCTGCTCCCGTCCGCCGTCACATCGAAACGCGCGCGCAATTTAAATGTGCAGTGCAGCAAATGCGACGCGACAGCCGATGCGATAGTCTGTCACGAGATATACGCAGGGACCCGGTACGAATCCAGGATCAGGAGCGCGTTAAAATATGGCCTGGTATCTGCTCAACATTCGAAAAAGACCATTTACGAGTGTTCAGGTAAGGAGTTGAAATCCTAAACGAAGGCGTTAGTTTCGTACCTTCAAGGAACTTATTGCAGTTTTATAAAATGGAATCTAACGTAAAGAAAGGTGACGATAGCATTTGTCATATTTGTTGCAAAGTGTTTACACGCAATTCAAATCTCAGGCAGCATTTGGAGAGATTCCATAAGGACACATTTAGTTACACTTTTAAATGTCTATTTTATTCTATGAAATCCATTTTTTAAGTTTTTATTAATATATTATACTATTCCATGCATTCGAAATTCAGAAATTCATTTGCCTTGAACAAAAAAATCTTATGCTTTTTGTTTCTCAATAATGGGTTGTAGTGCCAGTTTCACGTGAAGCTGACACTACCACACCAAAAAACGAAAACTGTGAATCAAATTATTTATTAACGTAGGAATTTTGTACTAATCAAGTATTATTGATTTGCGCTATACAAAAAAAAAGTGCAACATTTTACTTATTGTTTAAAAACATGTAGTAGTGCCAGCTTCTTCTCTTCGTAGAAATTTGATCTTTTTTAGTTATACATAATTGCAACTGTCTGGTTAAAAATTAATCTTTTTCCATTGCAAATGAAGTTTTCTCGAAAGTTGAAGGATTTTCATTTCTTTGGTTGAAAATTGGTCTTTCCTGGTAGAAAATTAACCTTTGGTTTGGAACGTAACTATATTGTTTACAATTAATGAATTTTATCGAAAAATCTTCTTTTTGGTGGAAAATTAATTTTTTAAATAAAAACTGCAACTGTTTGGTATAACATAATCTATTTTATTTAAGGATTCAAGTCTTTTGTTAAAAATTCGAGTTTATTGGTTAAATGCAACTGTTATATATTTAAAAATAAAATATTATTTTGTTGAAATATCAACTATTACATTTTTAGTTGCAAATTCATCTTTTTAGGTTAAAAATTAATTTGTTATGCTAAAAACTTAACTATTTGGTTGAAAATTAACTTTCTCTTGGAAATTAATATTTTCCAGTTGAAAATTCAACTGTTTTGTACCAAGACATATTGCACAAAAAATACGAATTTTATATATTTATTATTAATTTCAGAGAAATAATTTTCATTTTGAAAAAAATTTTCTACATAACAGTTTAATTTTGTATAAATAGCTGACCTTTCTATAGATGTTATTTCAACGAAAAAATATTTCATTTTAAAATAAAAAACAGTTGGATTTATCCATCAAAAACGAATTTTCAACAAAATATTAAAATCCGCAACTAAAAGAAATTAATTTTCTACAAAAAAATATGAATTTTCAACAAAACAGTTAATCTATATTCCTCCACCTCATCCAAACCGCAATAGAAATTAAGTATAAAATATAGTTGATCAATCTAGTAGTGGATGAGGCCTAGATAAGATTTTCTTGGATCTTGCATAATGTCCACGCTTGTAACGTTCTTGAAAACCGGAAACTGTGATTGTAATATGTCATTAGGATAGTTCCGAATAATGTTCTTAAAAATCCAGATAAGATTTTGTGAATAATTTAATTCTTATGGAAGTGCAAAGAAGAATCTCAGTATATATATATACAATATCTAGATACTTTGAAAACAAAATTATGTACTCTTCGATTATTTTCATTGATGACTTCATATTTTATTTATGAATAAAGTAAGTTCTAATAAGTTTCAGACTTTAACATTTTGTATAGCCTAATTTGTTTCGTCATAACCTTAAAATAGCAGAAAAATAATAATTGTTTTCGTACAAATGGTGCACGACAGCATGCACTGCACATTCGAATTGCGCGCGCGTTTGGATGTCACGGTGGAGGGGAGCAGCCAACTCGAGGCGTAGAGGGAAGATATAGGCGTGGCAATGGAAAATTCTGGGAAAGTTAAAAAAAAAAAGAAGAAACTTCTTTCAATAATAGGCGCAGAGTTGTATGTCTGCAAAGAACCCCGATTTTTTCCAAAAAGATGGCTAAAAACCCCAATTCTGAAGTTAATATTCATAGTTTAGAAGCTG
>CAKNXH010050175.1:0-13606 GCA_932178445.1 Andricus quercusramuli
ATTATATATTTTTTTCAAATTTGAAATTTTTTTTCAAATTAGATTTTAGTAGTATAGATAAATATTTACATAGTACTACGGCACATGATAAAATTTCTGTTTAAAATTAAATTGAGTTATTCTTATTTTTTAAATTAAAGAATTTGATTCCAGATTGAAGGAATTGATAAAAAGTCAACAAAAAATCAAACTTTCTGTGCCTTGTGCACTTTTTGTGAGATGCACTGTTTATAAGTTGCAACGTTATAAAAAATTTATTTTAATCAAACTGATGTATTTACCAAATTATATCAATAAATTATTGATAAACAAAATTTTAAACTTAGGGAAAAACTCACTTGCGTTTACGCTCTTAAAAGATGAAAGAAATATTGAGATAGATTCGAAAATACTATTTATAGATTGATATTAAAAAATGGTTATTTTGAATGAAATTTTTGATTGAGAAATAACAATTTGAACAACAATCCACGAAAATTATCTCCAATTCTATATCAGAATAATAAATGTTGTTAAATAAATAAGTAAATTGTTTAAATAATGGTTGTGTATCTTTTTGAAAAGAATAACCCAGATATTCGATTCTACTAAACATTTTTTTTCTAAAAGAAAGAAGTTTCAAGAAGTATTTGTGTGACTCGATTAACTTCTAAGCAACTTTTTATTATACATAAAAATTATAAATAAGAAGATGGCTATTATGTAAATGTTTTTGTTATGAAAAACAGATACATTTTATTCTATTATGAGACACATTCTTATATTTTATTTCAATATTTTTATAAAAATTTTATATACAGAAATACGAACTTGAAAATAAAATCTGCTTACATCCAGTTTCTTGCAATGTAATAATAGCCATCTTCTAATTTATTTCGAATAGAAATAAGTGTATTATAAGTAATATCGCGAAGATTAAGAAAGACGTAGGAATAATTAATACCACTAAAAATTGTGAAGCCAGTAAATTTTCATTTAAGAAACAATCGTACAACTTTGTTAAGGCAGGGTTCTACTTTCTCTGCGCGAAAAAGACGCAATTTTTTTGTAATTTTTTTTTTATTACATGAAGAAAGATATTGATGTAGATATTGTTGTGCCTAATAAAGATACTCTTAAATTACATAAAAAAATTTCTTTAGTTTATTTTATGCGATCTATATATATTTAAATGGCACTTGCCTCAAAACCACGTTTCTATTGCTTGCTGAAAAAATCTCTGAAACTACAGAATCAATTAGTCTGAAATTTGTACCACATATTCTATACATATACATCAACCGGTGATAGCAGATTTTTTATTCACATGAAAAGAAAACAAAATGGCGGCAATTTGAAAAAAAAAAATCAAAAATATTTTTTTGTGCTTTTTTTGCAAACAAAATAATAGTAAAAATAATTTTTCATATAAATCTGCTAACACCGGTTGATGTATATGTATAGAATATGTCGTATAAATTTCAGACCAATCGATTCGGTAGTTTCGGAGATTTTTTCAGCAAGCGGTAAAAACGTGGTTTTGAGGCAAGTGCCATTTAAATATATAGAGCGCATAAAATAAACTAAAGAACATTTTTTAATGTAATTTAAGAGTATATTTGTAATGCAAAACAAACCCTACATCAATATCTTTCTGCATGTTTAAAAAAAAATTACAAAAAAATCGCATTTTTTCGCGCGGAGAAAGTAGAACCCTGCCTTAAATGAATTTGATATCTAGCAGAATTAGGTAGCAAGTGAATAACATTTTTCACCTCATATAAATCTTGGAGATTTAAATCCTTTATGCAAACAGTTGTAAAAATAAACGATCAATTTTGAATTCAAAGAAAGGCATACCTTTTTTATCATAAATAATCATTTAAAATCATTCTTAATATCTTTATGCGTTTTACAATTACTTTTTGTTGTACATAATTTATTTGCACATTTAATCATTTTAAATAAGCAATCCAATGGTAAGCAATTTAGTTGTCGACTTGACGCATGCGCAGTGAATAAAGATACGAGTTTTGGGAGCACTGAATCATCATCCAGTGTATACTTCACTCATACCAATGTGAATTTGTCTCTGAGCCCTCCCAGGTGCGAATTGTCGGTCGGGCCATGGTTGGCCCAACCTTTGTAAGGTCGGCCCAACTTTGTGAGTCAATGGTGGGGCCAACCAGCGTAATGATAACGCATGCCGTCCCTATTTTACACAGTTGGGCCAACAATAGTTGCCATGGTTGAGCCAACCGCGGAATGCAAGGTTGGCTTACCATTGGTTTTTAAAGTTGGCCCAACATTGGGAGGAAGCGTTGGTTAACCAATTTTTTTTCTGCGAATTGATCGACGGTCCACGGTCGGGCCAACTATTATGATGATGTCGGCCCAACCTTGGACAACAACGTGGGGCCAACTTAGATTTTTGAAGGTTCGTACTAAATTGGTGGAAATACACAAAATAAGTATTCAAAAAATAAATAATAATTGATGGCGAGTATTTTGACTGTCAATGCTAATGGTCCTGCTTAGAATGAATACATATATTACAGTTTTAAACATAATATTACAAATAAAATTTCTAACCCTACGGGGTTTCGAACCTACATCTATACCTGAATCTATCGCCTGGCAGTCGGGAGTCTTACCCATTACTCTATACCTAAAGAATTGAAAGTCAACGAAAAAACCATCCTCATAAGGCACAGATCAAAGCAGTTGAAAAGAAACAATTTTTTAACTCTTTTTTCTCATTAATTTTTTTAATATTATGCGACATCATGTATATGTGAAATAAATTAATTGTTAACGGAAATATAAATGAAATAATTTTTAAATAAATAATTTTAACCGATAAAAACACAATTTTTTTTAACATTTTTGTTTTAATTTTTTTTAACAAATTTTTTGTTTTAAACATTTTTCTTCAAACAGTTTTTGTTAAAAAATTTCTTATGACAATTTTTTTTTAAATAATTTTTTTCAAACATTTTTTATACAATTTTTTTCGAACATTTTTTTTTTGGCGCCCAATTTGACTTATTTTTCTTCGTGTAATATTTTGTTTTTTCGCGTTTTAGGCCATTTCACAACTTTTGATAATGACATAAAATGTCATTTTTAATGAGCATTTGAAATTTGCATCGACGGGACTTAGAAATTTTATCACGGAATTGTCGGTCGGGCCATGGTTGGCCTAATCTTTGCAAGTTCGGCCCAACATAGCGCATGCCGTCCCTATTTTACACAGTTGGGCCAACAATAGTTGTCATGGTTGAGCCAACCGCGGAATACAAGGTTGGCATACCATTGGTTTTCAAAGTTGACCCAACATTGGGAGGAATCGTTAGCTAACCAACGCTTCTTCTGCGAATTGGTCGAAGGTCCACGGTCGGGCCAACTATTAGAATGATGTCGGCCCAACCTTGGACAACAATGTTGGGCCAACTTTGATTTTTCAAGGTTCGTACCGCAGAGCCGGCCGACCGTAGTTTTATGGTTATTTTAAGCCAATTTGCGAAAGCTCAAAGGACCGTCGACCCAACCTTGGGCCAGAGTTGGACCGACGGTCGGCAAAAGTGAGGTTACTTGCTGTGGATAATATTACGCCGATGGTCAGGCCAACTATCGCCCACAGTCAGGCCGACCGTAGTGTTATGGTTATTTTGAGCCAATTTTCCAAAGCCCAAACGACCGTCGACCCGACCTTAGGCCAGAGTTGGACCGACGGTCGGCAAAAGTGAGGTTACTTGCTGTGGATAATATTACACCGATGGTCGGGCCAACTATCGCCCATAGTCAGGCCTTTCCGTAGTGTTCTGGTTATTTGGAGCCAATTTGCCAAAGCCCAAACGACCGTCGACCCAACCTTGGGCCAGAGTTGGACCGACGGTCGGCAAAAGTGAGGTTACTTGCTGTGGATAATATTACACCCATGGTCGGGCCAACTATCGCCCACAGTCAGGCCGACCGTAGTGTTATGGTTATTTTGAGCCAATTTTCCAAAGCCCAAACGACCGTCGACCCAACCTTACGCCAGAGTTGGACCGACGGTCGGCAAAAGTGAGGTTACTTGCAGTGGATAATATTACACCGATGGTCGGGCCAACTATCGCCCATAGTCAGGCCGACCGTAGTGTTATGGTTATTTTGAGCCAATTTTCCAAAGCCCAAACGACCGTCGACCCAACCTTGGGCCAGAGAAGTGAGGTTACTTGCAGTGGATAATATTACACCGATGGTCGGGCCAACTATCGCCCATAGTCAGGCCGACCGTAGTGTTCTGGTTATTTGGAGCCAATTTGCCAAAGCCCAAACGACCGTCGACCCAACCTTGGGCCAGAGTTGGACTGACGGTCGGCAAAAGTAAGGTTACTTGCAGTGGATAATATTAACCGATGGTCGGGCCAACTATCGCCCAGAGTCAGGCCGACCGCAGTGTTATGGTTATTTTGAGCCAATTAACCAAAGTCCAAACGACCGTCGACCCTACCTTGGGCCACAGTTGGGCCGACGGTCGGGTAAATTTTGGAAGCCATTGTTGGCTTATAACGTTGGCCCAACTAAGGTGGATTCGAACTGCTATAGTTGGGCCAACCTTGGTCAGCAAAATTCGGTTGCCAAAGCCGGCCCGACCTTGGGCCGACCGTCAACTCTGGTTGCCAACCCAAATTCGCACCTGGGCTACTGAGCGCGCCTCTGAAAATTCTCGCAGGCAGTCATGGACTGTTTTCCTGACTCGTATTCGAGTTCTTAGTTTTGGAATCACGCACTTATTCAATTCAAGTCTTTGCAAATATGAAGTTATTTTATAGCCACTTCATGACTGTATACATTTTTTTTGTAAACTGTCTGATAAGAATTCCAAGCATGTTGTTTCTTGACTGCGCTTGAAAACTTCCATGACTTTTCTTTATTTTTCCATGAAAATTTATGACCACTTTAGAGAAAGTATACGAGACTTCATAAAAATGATGGCCCGTCCAAAAGTCTAGCACTAATCTAGGAAATGTTCCAAGACTTATTTTTTCAGTGTAGATAGCGCAGACACGGGAATTAATCTAAATCTGTATAAATCTTGTTGGTAACGATTTTTTGATTCAAGGAAATGTGTCTCACAGATATTATTTGTCACTATTTAAGACTGCTTTTTGTGGATATTTTAGTTTAGTGTAATTGAAAATATTTATAAATCATTGTACTATCAACACAGTAAATCCCAGAGATATTATTTATCTGAACTTGGATAAAAACGCTGCAAACAATTGAAAACTACAATTATCCGATGGCAGATAATTTTTATCAGGAGGTGGATAAAAATTATCCGCCGTCGGATAATTGTAGTTTTCAATTGTTTGCAGCGTTTTTATCTAACTTCAGATAAATAATATCCCTGGGATTTACTGTGAATGTACCATCTGTAGATGGTACTGTTATTAATGATTTTTACTAATGCTTGTATATATGGGGCATTATTTTGCAATTGTTCTCACTAAACAATCAGTTTTCTTCAATTTGTACTGAAACTTTGTCAAATTGTAGTCCTTTTGGATGGTAGTTTATGGCAAAAATATCTGTGACTTTGACAAATATTGAATAGGAAGAGGGGGTGGGGTAGGTAATGAATTTGTTACTTCTGAGTACATACACCACCTGTTTTGGCCATATTTAACTCTTTCAGTAAAAGTAATATCAATTATTTCGAAACTATCCATAAAATGAACGTAAAAAATCTTATAAAAACTGTAATAGACATCATTATTTTTTTTTATTAAAAGAGTTAAGGGTAGCTTAAACAGGTAGTGTATCCACACGAAAGTTAAAGGCTTCACCCCCTGCCCCTCGGTAAATATGTTTACGGGTGGCAAATACTTTTTCATAAACCATCTTCAAATCGGACTATACTTTGCCAATGTTGCAATCCAATCAAAAACTTTGACTTTTTTAAAGAGAGCTCTTGAGAAATAATGCTCCACATATATGTAAGTAGTAGTTAAAATCATTTATAAGAGTAACATTTGCTGATTGCACATTGAAAGTATAATGATTCAAAAAATTTTGTATTAGTTTTAAACTAAAAACTCTACAAAAAGCAGTCCTAAATAGTCAAAAATCGTGATTTTAAATAAGTTCTTTTAATCAAATGACAATTTACGGCGTATAAGAATTTTTGTATTGCCGCCTAGCTGCCGGAAGATATTTCAGGTGTAAGTACTAACTTTCAGAACCTCTTTCATCAATGAAAACATCGTTACCAATAATAAAAATATTATTTCCTCAACTGAAAAACATGATTTTTCTTCATTTTTCAAGTTTAAAGAAATTTTAAGATGTATGAGGATTTTTCCTTGCGGCATAGTTTTTAAAGGATAATTATAGTTGTAAATACTATTTTTTTAGAACTTTTTTTATTTATCAAAAAATGTATTACGTACCTAAATAACAAAAAATTCACTGTTATTCATTATTTTGTACTTTATCGTAGATACGCGAACATAAGGTATATATTTTTTTACCTGCAAATTTTTGTAGAAAATCCGGGTAGCCTTCGAATTTGAAAAAAAAAAAAACATTTTGCTCAGTCCTTAAAAATATCTTATGTCTGAGGACTATGAGACATCTATAACACAGCGTTCGGACAAGCATTTGCATCCTAGGGTCGTCCTTAGAACGTCCTACAGACGACAAATGTAATTTCTACTTATCACAATCCTTTTTTACTACATCGTATTGTTTCAAACTGTTCTTTCAGTGTTTATAATACCTCTGAGATCCCTAAATTGTATAAAATGAAGAGAAAAAAATGTCTGAAAAAGTATTTTTGTTGGTCTATTGTCTCCGTCATTAACACTCTGTAGGCTTGTATGTCCGTACGTGCGTCTGTTTGTCGGCCGTGTGTTTGTGAATGTGTGCATTGCAGTACCACCGGCAGAGCGACTTGTACAAGAATACATTGAAGTACATGAACATGTGCTTCACGGGGATGTTCACCATCGAGTGCATTCTGAAGATCGCCGCTTTCGGCGTAAGGGTAAGGAAAACCCCCCAGCGTGAAATTCCTACTCGATGCCTGACGGCTTCGGGAGTATCTAATTTTACGATTACGTGACTTTTCCTTCAACCTTAACTATTTACGCTTCGTCAATCAAATGTTTGATTTTTCTATACAGTAAACATGATTCCTTAAAAAATTTCAAACAATTTTTCTTGTTTAAAGAAGGCAACGTCACGTAAATCGTCTCAAGTCCAGTCTAGTAAGTTTTGCTTAGTAGAGAACGTCTAGAGCATTTGCTTAAAGAGAAGTGGCTAATATAACTTTACCATTGAAGTAACTTATTGACCTGACTGAAGCAATACGATATATTCATGTATCATACTATCGTACACGTAGAAAGTAAAATATTTCTAAGTTACAAACATACTTATTAACACAGCTTTAGTCGCGGTGATGGAACTGTAATTGACGAACATTTTTTAAAAGTTAATTTCTTCTTAGGATTCGGGAAGAGTTTTATTCAAATCTGATCCATTATCAATACAAAAATATCAAATCTTTATAATGATTTATAAAATGTAGAAAAAAAATCCAATTTTGATATTAAAATTTAGTCGCATAATTATTCATATAACCCTCAGAGGCCATACCTCTCTCCAGTAACGTAAAGATCATGCAGGTGCAAATCTAGTTTTCACGAATTTAAATGTTTATACATTCTTTTAATTTAAATTTAAAAAACAATAAAAATATATGACGATATATATAATCGATATATATAATCGAGAAACTATATTTGAACTATTTTCAACAGGTGCTTGAAAAAAAAGAGAATTTTAACCCTCCGTTTACAGACTTCTTTTTCCCACCTTCTGTTTACAGACAGGGTCTTTTAAGTCCGAGTCAGTTTTTGAACTATTTTTGGCTTTCCAAAAAGACCGGTATTTCACCGGCCTACTACATGGCCTAATTGTTTATAGTGTTAATAATTTGAAACTTTTCGAATATAAATCTTTTCCCGTAGACGAGACATGCTGGTTTGAAAAATCTTGCGTGCCTTGAAAGCCCCTGTCTGTGTACGGAGGGTTAAAAGGGTAAAAAATCATGCCCAGTACAAGTTAATTATGTTTATACTTCGGTGTAGCCGTCGAGCAACAGCGTGGCGTCAGTTGCTCCACAGCTGCTCTGCTAGAAACGCCGAAAAGTTACCTTAGGCCGAGTTTGCACCCGTTTGGCCTCGGCGACACAAATGAGGTTAGGATCTACGAGACACCACGGAAAAGAAAGAAAATCATAAAAAAGTAAATAATTACGTATTAGGCGCTAATAATTGCAGAAATGCTGTTCATCGTGGCACTCGAAAAAAATTAGCAGAACCTCATTTGTGACGCCGAGGCCAAAGGGGTGCAAATTTGGCCTGAGGTAACTTTTCTGCGTTCCCAGCAGAGCAGCTGTGGAGCGATGGATGCCAAGCTGTTGCTTGATGGTTACGCCAACGTATAGACATAATTATCGTGCAGGATAGGGGGCTCTGCCCTATTTGCACCCGTATGGCCTCTGAGGGTTAACAGTATTTATTTCTAGAAAAACGTCTTTAATGTATTTTATGGTTAATATTAATCTACAGTTTTATTTCTTTCCTAAAAAATGTTTGGAGTATTATACTTTAAGAAACGACCATCGACCACAGGTTTTCGATTACAAGAACACAGTATACTTGCAGACAAAAATACGCAAAATACGCAAAGTGTCATACATCTAAAAACACATTTTCACACATACTTAATTCTTTATAGAACAAAATTTTGTTTCCGATCTAAGCACATGCAGCTTTCTCTCCTAACTTTTGTTATTACTCCCTCTACAAATTTCACAGCTATTCTACAAACAAAACTCAGCAAACAAAAATTACCAAAATATTTTCCAACAAAATAATGCTCCGAGTCCCTGCATGATCTCTGCCTAATGCATCAGTACGCAATCACTGCACGTAATATGTTTTCTTATCCCTGCATGATTATATCGAATATCAGTACATGTTACAGACTTATCGAAAACAATGATTATAGTGATTAAGGAAGGCGATGAGTTCCGTTCAATTTCGTCCCGCATGTTTTTATCGTATGCGGTTGTGCATCTTCTGTTCACACAATTTTTACACCGCGTTTACAAACGACAGAATAATAGCAAGAATAAATGTATATAATGGTCCGTTTTGAAAGGAGCGAGTAGGGATGACAGTCAGTCAATGTCATCCTTGACCAGAGAGGATGAATAAGAACTTTATTATTTAATAGACAATTACTAACTTTCTGATTTCAAATAACGTTGATGGTTTTTAGTGACTTTTAGGAGAAAAATTTTCTGTCGAGATTGTTTAAATTATAAAAGGGAATGAGATTAGGGACTTTAATTATCGCATTCCATTAATTTTTCTATCAATGAATTCTGCTTTCTTTCAGCGTTTAGTCAGTTAATTTCACGCAAAGTGTCCTTCTAATAAAATTGTCTTTAAAATATATTTCTGAAGTGAAAGATGGTTCTATTTTTTTAATTTTGTAATTTTTTCCATCTGTTTTCACTTTATTGTTATGTAAACACTAGGCATCGATCACAAAACTTTTTAAATCATACATACGGGTATATTTATACATTTAAATTATAAATTTAGGTAAGAGAACCTAATAAATACATCTTCCAGACTAACAATATTTTTTTCCAGACTAGTTAGGTTCTTGTACCTAAATTTATAAATTATAAATGATCCCAGACGTAAAAAAAAAGAAAATTTTATTCTTCTTATAAATAACACTTAAATTATTATTTTGAAATGCTGTACAAAATCAAATCACTTTTTCCTGTAAAGTTCGAGTTGTAAATATTAAAAATGGAGAATCACTTTTCCTCTGAAGGGAACTTTGTTGAAAAGAAAAAAAGGAAACTAAATTCAGACTTAACTTCAGCGTGTTACGTCTTTGTTTTGGGTGTATTTTGTAGTATCACGAGGCTCCACCTATTCTATTGGACAGCTTGACCATCGTGAACTTGATCGTCACTCTACTTTTCCTCATTGAGTGCATCCTTAAACTCGTCGCCTTCGGATGCAAGGTACAAAAAAGCCTTTACTCACCATTTCACTCTTTCACTCATATGATATTATAATTTATATGTAGTGTAATATAACATACACACACACACACACACACACATATATATATATATATATATATATATATATATATATAAACGATGTTGTATTTACTCTTGTTACACAAAGCAAAGCCTCAGATTAAAAAGCTCAGTTACAGGTGGTTGAAGCCAAATTTCTCAAAGAATCGGGGAAAAAGATCAAAGCTGATGGCAAAATTTAATAGGATAAAAAATGGAAGAACGACGCTCAGCCACGGCGGATAAAACAATTATAGTGATAGCTTTTGTATAGGAAAGTTTCTGTTCTTACAGTAGAGTCCTTTATAATAAATAAAATTTATATTCTTATTATATTTCCTTTTAAAAATGTTTCTTCAGACTGTTTAATTAATGTTAGATCTTTTGAGTCATATATCAGTGTTTGGTGTTGAATGTATAGCACAGGTCTGTGCTGGTAAATTTTTTCAAAGCAATTTTCGATAAGTTTGATCCCACTCAATCGAAAATTCTTGATCACGTACGCGAATTAATTAAAAACACGAGAACGTAAAGTTCTAAGAAATTCACTCCGGGCTGGGTTTGAACCAATTTGTCCTCGATACATGTGAGGTGCGCTACAAATTACGCCACCACAGTCCGCAAGTGATAATTTCTGAAATGTAATTACACATTTTATAACGAGGTTGTTTGTTTAAATCCAGCCAGCAGTGCATTATTTAGATCTTATTTCCTCGTGCTTTTTAATTCGCGAAAGTAATCGAGGATTTTCGATTGAGTTGGATCCTGCTTATCGACAAATCCTCTGATTTAATTTACGAGTACAGTCCTGTGCTATATATTTGAAGCATCAGAACTGGTGTAAGCTTCAGAAGACCTGTCGTTAAAATCCTAACTTGAATTTGCAGTCTTGTCTCTAAATTCACAGATACGAGGCGCATGGATATTCATCAAATTCTATTTTCTCTAATGTTTAATTTACTGGAATTCATTTGATCGAATACAAATTTTTCCAATTTACCGTTTAGCCTAATTTTTATTTTTCCGAATGACAATTTGGTCTAATCTCTATAACTTCGACATAATCATGTCCATGATTGTAATAATTTTCATTTTTTTAAATGATCTTCGCCCTAATTTTAATTTGTTCGTATTACAATTTGCCAGAATCGCTCTTTATCATAGTTCTCATATCACCTAATTTCTAATTTCACGAATGACCATTTGGCATAATTTTCATTTTTTCAAATTACCATTTGCCCTAATTTTTATTTCTCCGAATTACTATTGGGTATAGTTGGCATTTTTTCGAAATTTTATTTGTCATAATTTGCGATTGACATCATTTGCATTTATCTAAATTATCATGTGCCATAATTTTCATTCTTCCGAATAGGAAGGTAACGTAAAATACACTTACCATAATGTCATTCATTGCCATTTAGAGTAGTCAAGTTAAACGTCAAAAATGAAAATGCTCAGGACCCGGCCACCGTCATCGGATTTTCATCAAACCTTCTGCATTGCGTTGCTTAGAGTACGTATTAAAAAGTTAGAAAATCAAACATTTTTGTTATTTGGAAAATAAACTTTTTTTAAAGATTCAAAAAATATGCTGGTAGTTCAATAACTTACAGAAATCAAGTCTTAGAGCCACGTAAATACTGTTTATATGGATTTTGGGTTTGCCGATTATGAATCTACCCGAGTCGAAATTTAGACCCTACTTTGAAGCTACAGCTCCTTATTAGAACCTGCTTTGACGCTATTTAAACCTATAGCCCCTACTCTGAGGTTTTTACTCCTAGATAATGAAACATTAGAGCCTCCTTTGACTCCGTTTAAACCTACAGGCCCTACTTTGAATATTTTGAAGCTACACCCAGGAAACAAGAACCCATTGAAAAGGCGACTCCGTGCATTGCGTATCTGTCATTTGCAGATTGAGATTTTTTAAACTGAATTGGTTTGCGACTATGTGAATCGGTCAGTTTCTCGATATTATCACTAATAAAGTATCTACAAGCAAAAAAAAAAAAAGATTCTTTCTAAAAATGTTAATTTTCTTACAATACCGAAACTAAAGTTTCCATTTGAGCCTTAAGTTATCGAATTCTGTCGTCCCAAGTAGTCACAAAAGAATATAAATCAGATTTTTGACTTGCGAAAGACAACCAAATTTGGAGGTTACGGACAAAAAAATTAAATAAAAAATTGTCGGACTAGTCATAAATGGACTACTGACAAATAAGTTCTCAAATTATATGATAAAAACACTACAAACAAAGAATTGTATACTTCATAAGTTTTGTTTCAATATTAATTTTTTGAGGTACAGTTGATAGTGAAAGTATTTCTGTAGAGAAGGGAACCCAAAATAAAAATGTATGACCATTACCGAAATTACGTCATTATTATTTTTATTCTTATTACTGCCAGTGTAGGGGCTGGAGCATCAAGGTAGGGCCTGGAGCACTAATGCAGGTTCTAATTTAGACCCTACTTTGAGGCTAAACGTGGAAAAACGGCCGATTTCGGACGTTTTTAGCGTCAAAGTAGGGTCTTAATTAAATTGAAATCGCTGATTATTTTGAACCTACTTTGCTGCTGCAGCGCCTACTAAGGTAGGAGTAATAGGTTCAAAGTAGGGCCTAAATTTCGACTCAGGTAAGGTCGAAAAATTAAAAATTGGCGGACTAATTTTTTTTAACATTTATAGACCTTTTTGCAGATAGAAATATTAATGTGTTCATGTTTGGCGTACGTATTCCGTGAGGCATTGATAATTGATATAAAATGAGTTTGACTTGGGATGCAGGGTTAAAATACCCTTAAATCGAGTAAGTAAACCAGCCCCTAAACAAGTGTTTTAACGATTATTTTAGGAAGAGTGCCTCGGAAATAATGCAGTAGTAGAGAAAAATAACACTGTCCTACATGAATTTTGCGAATAAGATGGCACCTAGTGTTTCCAAATCTATTTTTTATGCTGGACACGAATCTGGGTTGAAAAACTTCCCGTCACATCACATTCTTGAGAAAATATGGGTTGAAACCCCAAAAATTGCATTTTCAGCCATTTTTGAAAAATTGTAGAGCTGAACCATGACGTGCTACAAACTTTGCTAACATCAGAAATTGAAGGCTGAAACAAGCCCTTTCAAATGAGCCCTGAGTCGAAATTCAGGCCCTACTTTAAACCTATAACTCCTACCTTAGTAGGCGCTGCAGCAGCAAAGTAGGTTCAACATAAGCAGCGATTTCAATTCAATTTAGACCCTACTTTGACGCAAAAAATGTCCGAAATCGGCCGCTTTTCCACGTTTAGCGTCAAATAAGGGTCTAAATTAGAACTTACCTTGGTGCTCCAGCCTCTACACTGGAAATAATAATAATAATAATAATAAAAATAATAATGGCAGAAATACCATAAAGGCGGAAATACCATTCAACATCTTGGTATTGGAGAAACATATACAT
>CAKNXH010050176.1:0-13210 GCA_932178445.1 Andricus quercusramuli
TCCAATTGAAGATTCATCACTTTGTTTGAAAATGTAACAATGTTGTTTAAAATTAGTTTTTTTCTTGTTGCAAATTAGTTTTTTCATCTTTTTGGTTAAAAAATCAACTATTTCAGTTAAAAATTAATCATTTCAGTTGAAAATTCATATATTTTGTTGAAAAATCGTCTTTGTGGTAGAAAATTCATTTTCTTGGTTTAAAATTCAAGTATTCCAGCTAAGTATTCATCATTTTTAGTTGAAAATTTATCTTTTTGCTTGAAAATAAAACTGCTTGGTTGAAAATTAAATTAAATTTGTTTTTTAAATAAGTGTGTTTTTTTCTGGAAAATTCATTTTTTTACGGAAATTTAACTTTTTCATTTTTGTTGAAAACTGATCTTTTTTGTTCAAAATTCAGTTATTTGTTTGAAAATTGATCTATCTCAGGTACCAAAATATGCACTGTATTTTAAGTATAAGTATATAAAATAAAAATTTATTTGAATTGTTATTCAAATTCATGGACTTTGAGAGAAAAATTCAAGAAATAATTAATTATGTTTTTAGTATTATTTAATTAGTCGATCGCGCTAAAATATTTAAGAATATCTTGTAATATTAATTGAATGGCTACATGCTATGAAAAATTATACCTGGAAAAAACTTGGGATACCTGGAAAAAACCTGAAATTGCCAGGGAATTTTTTTCCAGGATTTGAGTAGACACCCTGTATTACTTTGAGGTCATTCAAAAAAAATTTCTTTTTTCATGGTAGTTCTTTTTTTATTTTGCTTTAAATTAAAAATAGAAAACGTTAAAAACAGTAGGATATCGCAGCTTTATTAATATATGATCAAGTTTCGTTTTCAAATAGTAATTACGAAGAATTAATTAATTATTTATCAAACAACTTGACTAATTTTTGTTTTGCCGAAATGAATAAATTGACACTGCTTCTCTATAGAAAAAAAAACTAGAGAAAGTTTCATTTGATCAACATTTTATTAAGAAAATTACCTTGATTCACCTTTAAATCTCATAGTAAAAATCTGAAAAAAATCTGAGTGCAATATTGATTGCAAAAGGAACAATTTGTAGGGGTGCCAAATTGAATTAAAAAAAGAAGCCAAAAAAATCACCCTAATGAATATGTTACTTTTAGTTGTCCAGGAAAATTGAAAAACTTCACTGGGAAAATCCGGGAAATAACCGGGAGCCTGTAAGAAAGCTTGTTCATGATCTAAAATCAAAATTTCTTTTCTATTCTTTCAGTTTTCTTCCGTATTACAGCGTTTTGAGTCAACGCTTGTAATTGCAGAGCACAACAACGGGGTTTTATCTCCTATTACCCAGAATGCTTTAGCAGCTGCTACAAAAATCGGTGGCGATGTGACTGTATTAGTAGCTGGTACAAAATGCGGTCCAGCCTCGGAAGCCGTGAGCAAAGCACCAGGAGTTGCCAAAGTGATTGTCGCTGAAAGTGAGGCTTTCAAAGGATTAACGCCTGAGTCGATAACTCCTCTTGTCTTAGCGACTCAAAAGCAACTCAACTTCAGCCACATTCTGGCAGGAGCTAGCGCTTTTGGAAAAGCTTTATTGCCGAGAGTAAGTATTACTTTATGATTCCCTGGTGGAAAAAATTTTTACAGGAAAGTACATCATTTCTAAAACTGTAATTTTTTGATAAAATCTTTACTTTTTTGTAAAAAAATCTACAAAATTTGACAACGAAATGAAGTTAAATACAAATAGCTATTTTTTTTCTTGTATTTTCTTGTACAAAAGTAAAAAAATTAACAATAAAGTATAAGTTTCCACGATTCAAAAATTTTTATAACTTTTTATTAATATTTTTTTTACTTTGTTCTAAAAATCGACAAGGTATTACAGGAAACTAGAGGATTTTGCATTCTTTTAATTTGGGTGTTTGACCTCATAAAAACACTTTTAATTTTACGTAAATTATTGTAGAAAATAAAAAATATATATAAATTTTTACAGACATCAACATATCAACTTGTACTTTACTGTAATTTTTTTTAAAGAGATGTAATATATAAGTTTCTACAAGAAACTACAATTAAAAAAAAATAATACACTTTTGCCAAGAATTTTTTCTATTATAATAAATCACATTGAATTGCAGTTCCATTATTGAAAATTGAATAATAATTTTTTATTAAGATTGAAAAGAATTCCATTTTATCATGAATAATTTTAGTCAAATAAGCAGGAAAAAAGATTATTCTAAAATTATTCATGATAAAATGGAATGCTTTTCAATCTTAATAACAAATTTTTAAATTAAGGCACTAAACTCATGATTCATTCCAATTTGCAGGGTTTGCTCTTGGGTAAAAATTCTACTATTTGGTGTAAAATTGAATTAATTTGGTAAAACCTGTTCTTTTTTGCTAAAAAGGCATCTTTTCTAGTCGAAAATGCAACTTTTTTGTCAAACATTCGTCTTTTTGAATAGAAAAGCCGTCCTTTTTGATTGAAAATTCATTTTTGGTAGAAAAGTTATTTTTTGGTTAAAACGTCATCTTTTATGGTTAAAAATTAATTATTTTCAATTGAAAAAATTCAAAAGTCAATTTTCAATTGAATTAATCTCTTGGTTATAAATTCTACTATTTGGTGGAAAATTTAACTATTTTCTTAAAAAGTCTTTTTTTTTAAATCAAATTTCAACTTTTTTTATTAAAAATCCCTCTCTTTTTCTTGAAAGTTCGATTATTTGGTTGTAAATGCAACTTTTTGGTTAAAAATTAATTTTTTTCGTTGAAAATTCAACTATTTGGTTGAGAATAATCTTTCTTGCTTGAAAAAATAAATTTTTTTCAAGTTCATTTTTACGGGTTTAAAAGTCAAATGCTTTTTAATGTATTCGACTTTTTAGTTAGAAAACTTCACTCCTTTGTTGAAAATTCATCTTTTTAGATTTTTTAGGTTTTTAGGTTCAACTATTCGATGATAAATTGGTCTATTTTGTAATAACTTTAACAATTTGGTAAAAAATAATTTTCTTGATTGAAAATTCAACTGTATTGTTGCTAATTTGTCTTTTTAGTTACAAAATTCAACTATTTTGGTAACAAATTCATTTTTTTTCAATTGAAAATTTAACTATATTTTTGACAATTCGTTTTTTTGTTTGGTTTTAAATTAATTTTTTTAACTGAAAATTTAACCATTCCACTTTGAGTTGAAAATTTGTCTTTTTTTATCGTAAACTTCAACTACTTAGTTAATAGTTGAACTACTTTAATAAAAAGTCATTTCTTTGTTGTTGAAGATTGAACTATTATGTAGAAAATTATTTTTTCTGTTAAAACATTATTTTATCAATTAGAAATGTACCTATTTCATTTTGAGTTGAAAATTCAAATGTTTTTATAGCGAGTTCTTTTTTTCAGTTGAAAATTCAACTGTCTTATTTGAAAATTCATGTGTTTTGTTGAAATGTTGAAAATTTATGTTTTTGGTTCTAAAATTTATATTTTTAGTGGAAAATTAAATTGTTTGGTTAAGAATTAATCTACGTTGCAAAAAACAAAACGTTGTTAAACATTCGTTTGTTTTTTGTTATAAAATTTCAGCTACTTTGGTGGAAAATTAAACTATTAGGTTTACAATGAACTTCCTTTTTGTTTAAATTTCATGTATTTTGTTGAAAATTCGTATTTTTGACAGAAAATCCAACGATTTGGTTGAAAGTTGAACTACTTTGTTATAAATTAATTTTTTTTTGGTTGAAGATTCATTTCTGCTTGAAAATTTGACTATTCCAGTTTTATAAAATTAATCGTCTTGGTTAAAAAATCATCTTTTGGTTTGAATTTTTAACTTATTTGTTAAAAATTCATTTGTTTTTAAGATTTATCATTTTAGTTGAAAATTCATCACTTTAGTTGAAAGTTTTAATATTTTGTTGAAAATACAATTTTTTGTTGAGAATGAATTTTTTAAACTAAAAATGAAACTATTCTATGATTCGTTCAAATTTGATCTTATCTAGCTAAAAATTAAAAAATTATGTCAAAAAGTAATTTGTTTTGTTGAAAATTCGTCCTTTCGGGTTGAAAATTCAACTGTTTTGTAAAATATTCTCTTTGGCTTGAAAATTCAATAGTTTGGTAGAAAATTAAACTATTTGGTAGCAATTTCATTTTTTTTTTTTAGAAAATGCATATAATGGTTGGAGATTCAAACTATTTGGATAAAAAATAAACTAGTATTATGAAAATGTAATTATTTGATAGAAAATCAACTTTTCTGTTGAAAAATCATATTTTCGGGTTGAAAATTCAACTATTTTGTAGAAAATTCTTCTTTTTGGCTCGAACATTCAAGAGTTTGGTAGAAAATTAAACTATTTGGTTGTAATTTCATGTTTTTTTCAAATTCGTATTATTGCTTGAAAATGCAACTATTATTATGAAAATGTAATTATTCGGTAGAAAGTAAATTTACTTCAAAATTCAACAATTTTCTTGAAAATTGATGTATTTGGTTGAATTCGTCTTTTTGGTAGAAAAGTTATCTTCTTGGTGAAAAATTCATCTTTTTTGTCGAAAATTCAACTACTTGGTTGAAAGTTGAACTAATTTTTGAAAAGTTAATTTTTTTGGTTGAAGATTCATCTCTTTGCTTGAAAATTTATCTATTCCATTTTTATAAAATTAATCGTCTTGGTTAATCTTTGGCTTGAAAATTTAATAGTTTAGTAGAAAATTAAACTATTTGGTTGCAATTTCATTTCTTTTTTTTTTAAGAAAATGCATATGGGGCATTATTTCTCAACTGCCCCAACTTTAAAAGTCATGTTCTTTGATTTTCTTTAAATTCGGGGCATATGTTCACCTACCCAATAGTACTTAATCGACAAATTTATAGACCACAAAAACCACCCCTCTCCAAGTGATGGGGGTGACATTTTCAACCCCAACGCCTGCACGGGTATTTTCAAAAGCTTGTAACTTCCTTTCTATTTTAGCGATTTAAAATTTTTAGTAGGGTTTTCGAAAGGTTATTTCTTACTCTTTTCTTCTATTTTATTAACGAAAAAAACTAAACAAAATTTAAGCATTTTTTAAACAATTCAATTGTTTATTTAACTTTTTTAGCAATTTGGGGTATTTTTATTTTTTTTTTAAATAGTCTTAAAAGGAAGCTTGACCTTTTGGCTTCAAAAAAGGTCCTAAGCAAAAAAATGGTCCAGTGAATAGTTTCCGAGATATAGGCCCCGATGTGAAGGCAGTCCTAATGCTCGTGCTCAGACGCAATCCTTTAGTAGTCCACATACTAGTTTTCAAGTCTAACATTCTTTCAACGCATTCATGTTCATTCAGAATGACATTAAATCAGCTAATAAACATTTTAGAATGTTTGTCGGCGGTTCAGAGTAAGTTTATATTATTTATTATTTGTTATGAACAAATAAAAAATGCAAACTACTCTTTTCAGAAGTAATGTTGATTTTTGTCAGTATGAATGATTCCTTACTATTACAGTTCGTCAGTTCACGATATTAATTAATTTTTTATACACAGTCGTCCAAAAATTTCATTTTATGAACGAATTTTTTTCTGAATATGTGCCTAGAAACTCTTATAACGCGTAGACTCGGCCTTGATTTTGTAAATTTAGGTGAATTTCTATTAATAACTTGTTTTCCAATTTTTTAACTTATTCTGAAGCCAAAACTCTGGAGAAAGAATTTTTATTCTTTTTTCATGTTCTGCCTACTAGTTACTGCTGATTTACATCAAGTTGAAAATTCCACAATGGCTTAATGATCTATTTTTCATGAATCTGGTACCATAGCTAAAGGTTAAGATATTGAGCGGTTGGATGTAATGACAGCCTACTTCTATTTTCAGAAGTCACTTGTTTTTCATTTGTTCTTCATGAAGTTATGTACAAAAAACAAGTGAAAAACAAGTGACTTCAAAAAATACAAGTAGGCTGTTATTGCGCGCAATCGCTCAATTATGTTTCGACTTCACTCAGAAAAAAAGTTGTCAAGAAAGAAAAGTATCGTCCTCTTGCCTGTATTGTTTTGAACCAACTGAACATCTCCTTTATACAAACAGACTTATTTGGCTGCAAGATTAGGTGAAGTTTGTCGCAAATGGATAGTGTTTGCTGCAAAAAGATTCTTTTTGAGACAAATGAAAATCTTCTCAACCTTCAATTATATGAGAGGAAAATTCATTTGTTTCAAAACGCATTCTTTTGACCCAAAAGGATATTCCTCTGAGTCTTATTCAAGTATCTACATGGTATTTCGGTATTACTGTTGCAACGCACGGTCTTTTGTTCTTTTGGACTTTATCTTGTTTGGAAATATATCATTTAAAATAAAAGATTACAAATAAAATTCATGATTAATAATGTCAACGAAAATAACTTGGGGTCATTTTTGTGCCAATCCTTTTGGCAAGGAAAAGCATTGGAAAACACTAGACTTAAGATGTTTGTCGGTAAGTCAGAGGTTAAAATTTCCCCAATTGCCGAGCAACGCTAAAATTTGCCAGCCTTGTAGAAAAGAATTTAAGAAATTGAGTTCACAAGTGCCTCCAAATGAATCCAGCATGGAAGAAGTTGTTTATGGCAGTGAGGTCGATGACAACTGTATAGAAAAAGAAATCAGCGATGATCCAGATTTTCTATTTGTTCCGATAGAACATAGTGGTTGTAGAGATCAAAATCACAAAGCAGGTCTAGAAACTCTTCAACAAATTATACAAAAATTTAAGGTGAGTACTGATGGTGACGAAAAAATAACATTACTCACACTTGCTCCTAAATCATGGAGTCGTAGAAAGGTAATGAAAGAATTTGGTGCAACGGAACGTCAAGCCCGGAAAGCTGACCAATTATTTCAAAAACATGGAATACTGGCTTTGCCTGGACTCAAGCCAGGAAGAAAACTGCCACCAGGAATTGAAGTAGTAGTGATTAGTTTTTATGAAGATGACGAGAACAGTCGATTAATGCCGGGGAAGAAGGATTTTGTATCCATAAAAAAGGAAGACGGTACTCGCGAGCATGTGCAAAAACGACTTATCTTGGGCAACCTGTCAGAGTTATACGACCGTTTCAAAATAGAGAATGAGGAAATAAAAATTGGGTTCTCAAAATTTGCACAACTTAGGCCTCGACATTGCGTTCTAGCCGGAGGAAGTGGTACCCACACAGTTTGTGTGTGTGTTTATCACGAAAATGTGCATCTCATGTTAGATGCAATTGATATAAAGCATCTGACTGAAGACTCAGATAGAAAACTTATTGATTATCACGACTGTTTAAAATTAATGATGTGCACTAATCCAAGTCCTGCATGTCATTTCAGCGAATGCGAAAATTGTCCTGGCATTGATATCCTGAAGGAACACCTGACTGAACTTCTGGATGAGAACTGCGTCATGGAGTTAAAATATCAAATTTGGCAACAAACAGATAGGAGCAATCTGGTAACTGAAGTAGCTGAGACCGATATCTTCATAGAACAACTCTGCGAAAAACTTGTAAACTTAAAATCTCATGAGTTTTATGCGAAGATGCAAGCATCGTTCATCAAAAATCTCAAAATAACTCTATTGGTTGGAGTTTTCTTAATCATGTTTGATTTCGCGGAAAATTATGCTTACGTTTTTCAAAATGCTATCCAGTCTTCTCACTGGAATAATAATCAGGCATCCATTTTCACAGTAGTTATCTACTACAAAGAGGAAAATGAATTAAAACATGTGAGCATGGCGATCATTTCCGATAACTTACACCATGACACGGTTGCTGTTTATCTCTGTCAAAAATTAATTATTGAATATCTTAAGAAGCATTTTCAACTTGTAAAGATTCATTACGTCACAGATGGAGCACCACAGCATTTTAAAAATAAATATAACTTCGCCAGCCTTCTGTGCCACAAAAAAGACTTTGAAATTCCAGCAGACTGGACTTTCCATCCAACTGCGCATGGAAAAGGACCATGCGATGGAATCGAAGGAAATTTAAAGCGACTTGCATCAAGAGCCAGCTTGCAGCGTCCAGCAGATAAGCAGATTCTAAGTGCTCATGATTTATATAAATGGGCCAGAGAAAATTTAAAGGAAACAGTTGTACTCTTCAGTTCTAAGGATGATCATTCAGCAATGACAGTGGAATTAGCAGATCGATTCAGTAAGTCTGTCACAATACCTGGTACTCTCAAGTACCATGCTTTCACCCCTAATGATAAGGGACAGCTGAACCTTAAACGATTTTCCTATGAAGAGAAGAGTGACATTTTTCCTAAACCTAAACGTACCTTGAATAGGGAGAGTACTTCAAAAGAAAAGAAAAGCAGTAAGAAAAATGGTGAGAAGAAAAGGCGAACCAATTAGACTCTGGAAACTATGATTTTACAGATCGTAGGCTGACGACAGGCGTTAATTAATGATTTTTCTGTAGTTGATTCATTTGAAAAAGCACTGTTTATATGTTAACAACGGTTGAATTGTGCACTTATTCATGGAATATTCATTAATAATCAATAATTATCGTTAACTGACGAACTGTAATAGTAAGGAATCATTCATACTGAAAAAAATCAACATCACTTCTGAAAAGGGTAGTTTGCATTTTTTATTTGTTTATAACAAATAATAAATAATATAAACTTACTCTGAACCGCCCACAAACATTCTAAAATGTTTATTAGCTGATTTAATGTCATTCTGAATGAACATGAATGCGTTGAAAGAATGTTAGACTTGAAAACTAGTATGTGGACTACTAAAGGATTGCGTCTGAGCACGAGCATTAGGACTGCCTTCACATCGAGGCCTATATCTCGGAAACTGTTCACTGGACCATTTTTTTGCTCAGGACCTTTTTTGAAGCCAAAAGGTCAAGCTTCCTTTTAAGACTATTTAAAAAAAAATAAAAATACCCCAAGTTGCTAAAAAGTTAAATAAACAATTGAATTGTTTAAAAAATGCTTAAATTTTGTTTAGTTTTTTTCGTTAATAAAATAGAAGAAAAGAGTAATAAATAACCTTTCGAAAACCCTCATAAAAATTTTAAATCGCTAAAGTAGAAAGGAAGTTACAAGCTTTTGAAAATACCCGTGCAGGCGTTGGGGTTGAAAATGTCACCCCCATCACTTGGAGGGGGGTGGTTTTTCTGGTCTATAAATTTGTCGACTTAAAGTTGGGGCAGTTGAGAAATAATGCCCCATATATTGATTGGAGATTCAATCTATTTGGATACAAAATAAACTAGTATTAGGAAAATGTAATTATTTGATAGAAAATCAACTTTTCTGTTGAAAAATCATATTTTCGGGTGGAAAATTCAACTGTTTTGTAGAAAATTCTTCTTTTTGGCTCGAAAATTCAAGAGTTTGGTAGAAAATTAAACTATTTGGTTGTAATTTCATGTTTTTTTCAAATTCGTATTATTGCTTGAAAATGCAACTATTATTATGAAAATGTAATTATTCGGTAGAAAGTAAATTTACTTCAAAATTCAACAATTTTGTTGAAAATTGATGTATTTGGTTTTAAATTCGTCTTTTTCTTAGAAAAGTGATCTTCTTGATGAAAAATTCATCTTTTTTGTTGAAAATTCAACTACTTGGTTGAAAGTTGAACTACTTTGTTAAAAATTAATTATCTTGGTTAAAGATTCATCTTTTTGCTTGAAAATTGATCTATTCTATTTTTATAAAATTAATCGTATTGGTTAAAAAATATCTTTTGGTTTGAATGTTTAACTTTTTTGTTGAAAATTCATTTGTTTTTAAGATTCATAATTTTAGTTGGAAATCCATCACTTTAGTTGAAAATGTTAATATTTTTTTGAAAATACATTTTCTTGTTGAGAATTAATTTTTTAAACTAAAAATGAAACTATTCTATTATTTGTTCAAATTTGATCTTATCTTGTAAAAAAATAAAAAAATTATGTTATAAAGTAATTTCTTTTTTGTTGAAAATTCGTCCTTTCGGGTTGAAAATTCAACTGTTTTGTAAAATATTAGAAAATGCATATAATGGTTGGAGATTCAAACTATTTGGATGAAAAATAAACTAGTATTATGAAAATGTAATTATTTGATAGAAAATCAACTTTGCTGTTGAAAAATCATATTTTCGGGTGGAAAATTCAACTGTTTTGTTTTTTCGTTGTAATTTCATTTTTTTTTTTTCAAATTCGTATTATTGCTTGAAAATGCAACTATTATTATGAAAATTTAATTATTTGGCAGAAAGTAAATTTACTTAAAAATTCAACAATTTTCTTGAAAATTGATGTATTTGGTTGAAAATTTATCTTCTTGGTGAAAAATTCATCTTTTTTGTTGAAAATTCAACTACTTGGTTGAAAGTTGAACTAATTTTTGAAAAGTTTATTTTTTTGTTTGAAGATTCATCTCTGCTTGAAAATTCATCAATTCCATTTTTATAAAATTAATCGTATAGGTTAAAAAATCATCTTTTGGGTTCAAAATTCAACTTTTTTGTTGAAAATTGATTTGTTTTTAAGATTTATCATTTTAGTTGGAAATTCATCACTTTAGTTGAAAGTTTTAATATTTTGTTAAAAATACAATTTTTTTGTTGAGAATGAATTTTCTAGACTAAAAATGTAATTATTCTATTACTTGCTCAAATTTGATCTTGTTAAAAATTTAAAAATTATGTTAAAAAGTCATTCTTTTTTGTTGAAAATTCGTCCTTTTGGGATGAAAATTAAACTGTTTTGTAAAACTATTTGGATAAAAAATAAACTAGTACAATAAAAATGTCATTATTTGATAGAAAATCAACTTTTCTGTTGAAAAATCATATTTTCGGGTGGAAAATTCAACTGTTTTGTAGAAAATTCTTCTTTTTGGCTTGAAAATTTTACAGTTTGATAGACAATTAAATTATTTGGTTGAAAATTCCTTTTTTTTTTGTTTGAGATGCATCATATAAGTTGAAAATTCATCTATTGAGATAAAAGTTCATCTATTTTGTTTATCCACCCCCGCTAGAACGTATTTTTAGTAGTTGTTTCTCCCCTCGTAAATCAATAATCGTAATAACAAAATAAAAAATTTCTTTATTGTTTCAGATTGCTGCCAAACTTGATGTTTCTCCAGCCAGCGACGTGATTGAAATAAAGTCACCAGATACTTTTGTACGTCAAATCTACGCTGGAAATGCAATCCAGACGGTGAAAGTCAAGGATAATATTAAAATTTTATCCGTTAGAGGCACAGCATTTAAACCAGTGGCTCTGGAAGGCGGTAGTGCAAAAATCGAAGCTGCACCAGCAGGGGATTACAAGTCAACTCAGGTGGAATTTATTAAACAAGAACTGTCTAAGTCTGATAGACCAGATTTAGCCTCCGCGAAGGTAGTAGTTTCTGGAGGTCGTGGACTGAAGTCAGGAGAGAACTTTAAACTTTTGTACGCGTTAGCTGATAAATTAAACGCTGCTGTTGGAGCTTCTCGAGCTGCTGTGGATGCTGGTTACGTTCCTAATGATCTGCAAGTTGGACAAACTGGCAAAATTGTTGCTCCCGTAAGTCCAACATTTGAAGTATAAAATTAATATTAATACAGGCCTCTAAAGGTCCCTAAAGTACCCTATTTTCAAGATTTGGTCCCTATGGTACCCTATTTGCAGCCCCTTAATGGAAATTCAAAAAAGTGTATAATAAGATAAAAGCTTCCAAGAGCATTTTGAAAAAATAGAGGGTGTTTAGCGACCTTGAAAAACCTTGAAAACCTGGAATTCTCCTTGATTTTTTTAAAAACCTTGAAAACCTGGAAACCTCCTCTAATTTTTCACGAGAACCTTGAATTTGAATTTTTTTTTGCTTTCAAAACAATTCGTTTATTGAAAATTTTTTTATTTATCAAGATATAATATGATTTGAAATAATTCAATGATTTCAACGAATACGAAAGGTTTCACAAACAAAAATTTGAGAATCATTTTACGAATCTTTCCAAACATTTTACAAAGATTGTATCGATTTTAAAAAGCGTATAGTTTACCAGGTTTCTAAGGTTTCAAACCATTTCAAAGATTTGAAACGAGTTCAAACTTTTTAAAAAGATTTCACAAAGATTTCAAATATTTTAATGATTTCAAAATTAATACAAAAGATTTCAGAAAAATTTCAAAAATATTTCCAAAATTTAATAAAAATGTGATAAAGATTTTAAAGAAAACAAGAATTCGAAGATTTAAAAAAATTTCGTAGATTTCAAACGATTTCAATTTTTTTAGAAGATTTTAAAAAATTTCAAAAAGATTTTAAATACTTGAATGATTTCAAACAAATACGAAAGATTCCAGAAAGATTTTACAAAGAATTTATAATGATTTCAACAGATTTCAAGTATTTCAAAGATTTCGAAAGAAAAAAAAAATTTGTAAAATGTACACCAGATTTCAAAGATTTGAAAATATTTCAAAGATTTTGAAGGATTTCAATATTTTTCAGATGATTTGAAAATATTTCACAAGGATTTCGAATGTTTCCATGATTTCAACCGAATACAAAAGATTTCACAAATATTTAAAAGATTTTATACAAAATTTATTACAGATTTTTAAAATATATAAGAATTTCAAAGATTTCAAAAAGGGTACATACAGTACACCAGATTTCAAAGATTTAAAAAAATTTCAAAGATTTTAAACGATTTCAACATTTTTCACATGATTTGAAAATATTTCACAAGGATTTCGAATGTTTCCATGATTTCAAACGAATACAAAAGATTTCACAAATATTTAAAAGGTTTTCTACGAAATTTATTAAAGATTTTTAAAATGTACAAGAATTTCAAAGGTTTCAAAAAGGGTATTTCGAAGATTTTAAACGATTTCAAATTTTTTTAGAAGATTTAAAAATATTTCAAAAAGTTGAAAAGGATTTCAGAGATTTTAAACGATTTCAACATTTTTTAGAAGATTTTATAAGATTTCACAAAGATTTTAAATATTTCAATGATTTAAAACAATTACGAAAGATTTCAGAAAGATTTCTCAAATGTTTCAAAGATTTTAAACGATTTTAATTTTTTTTTGGAAGATTTGAAAATATTTCAAAAAATTGATAAGGATTTCAGAGATTTTAAACGACTTCAACATTTTCTAGAAGATTTTATAAGATTTCACAAAGAAAAAAATTTGTAAAATGTACACCAGATTTCAAAGATTTGAAAATAT
>CAKNXH010050177.1:0-19887 GCA_932178445.1 Andricus quercusramuli
AATAAATCTAATTTCATTATCTAACTCCTTTTGGGCCATAATACATGAGTCTCCTTTATTTTAAAGGTCCTGGCCAAGGATTAGAGTGTCTACATACCTTCCTTCAATTTCTTGTGCTAAAGCCTTAATAAACAATACGTTTCAAGTGTAATTGATTATAATAAATTGTTTAAACTAATCTATATTTATTCATTGGCTACTCTTTCCTCTTCCCTGTGCGAGATCTTCAATCTCAACTAAAACGAGGAACCTAATTAAAGAGGAAAGTATTTTACGTTTTCTATGACGTAACAAATTCACAACGAAAAATGTGATAATTGCTGTGTCAAAAACAAATTATTTTAAATAATAAACGTTTGAATTTAACTTGAAAAAATTAATTTTAAAGAAAACGAATGAACTTTCAAGTAAAAACGATTTTTAGTCAAGAAAAAAAGAATAGTACAACCAAATTATGATTAGACGCAAAAGACAATTTGTAATGCAAAATGATAATTTCGAACAACTATTCATTCTTTAAGTTATTTATATTTAAGGTTATAGGTATAAATATAATTTTCCTGAGAGTCTTAAAAAAATTTTCGAAGGTCTTAGTATATTTCTGAATATGAATATATATTTCAACAATATATTCCAACAAAAAATATGAGTTTTAACTAGACAGTTGAATTTTCAACCAAAAAAGCTGAATTTTTAACGAAAAATGTAATGATTGCTATTTCAATGGGAAAATTCGAATTTTTAATTAAAAACAGTTGAAATCAACTTTTAAAGAATGAAATTTCAACCAAATAAATGAATTTTCAAGTCACACAATTTTTTACTGAAGAAGAAAGAAAAATTTCAACAAAATTATAATTTAAGGCGAAAAATATTGTTGTACACAAACTAAAAAATTTCGAATAACTATTCATTTTTTAACTTTTTTTTGTTGCGAATTTTAATTTCTATACATGTAATTTTCATACAGGATTCTTAGCAAAATTTAAAAAAAAATTTCAATATTTCGGATATGTAAAATAAAAATTTCAACAAAAAATATTTTTATCAACCAAACACTTACTGAGATATTTTTATAATTTCATTCCTGAAATATGTTCCCTTAGGTCAAACATGGTACAAAAATATCATAAAATTAAAAAAATTACCAACTATTTACAAGAATTTTTTCATAAAAATCACTGTGTATCATATTCAAATGAAATTTGAGAATACTTATAAAACGTATCAATATTTTTCATGTTCAAAATTAATTTATACAGAGTACAGTTTTTATTTGAAATTTCACGACGGTTTTTCGTACCATGTTTGACCCTATCAGGCCAGCATCAAAGAAAAATATTCAGAATTCTCTTGAAATCCCCAAAATTGTGATTATAGCCTAAAATAATATGAAAAGAATCGTATACATTGAAAAAGTTGATCAATGTAATAAATTGGAAATTTTATAATTAATTTAATTCTCATTTAATTGATTAAATTAATTAATTATTTCAATTTTTATTTACTATTTTTAATTAATTCAATTTTATAATTTGAAATGTTATTAATTTCATTTTCATTAATTCGAAACATTAAATTAAAAATAATAATGATTTATTACCATAATATTAAAATCCCTTATACGTTCCTGAAATACATAATACAAAATATTTCGAGACTTCATTACATGTATTTGAAGTCTTTCCTTCAGGTGTCGTTCTGGAAATCAAAAATCAACCCAAACCTCCTAATTGCCCACGAAACTGAATCGCCGCGTCCCACTCGGACCTCGGACGAGCTCGGCTCGGCCCGAGCCACGCTGCCATGGGTTCGTGCTCGTGCGTCTTCGGCTTTACACGAGGATGGCCGACGCAACGCTTAACAGAGCCTTCTCACCGACACGCTACGTTTGCATGTATTTTTCCCAGATGGGAACGTGGTGGGGGCCGAAAAATCCCACGTTCTGGAGCCTCTGTCCCCAGCTTAAAATTCCTGTATAGGAACCTATGCAGGAACCTGCCAGGTTCCTTTGGACGTTCCTGCACAGGTTTCTGTACAGAAACGTACGCAGGTTCCTGGTACACTAGTTCCTGCCGCGGATCCTGCGAGGGAACTTGTGACGTTCCTGTATAGGAATCTGGATATTCAAATACCTGTACAGGTTCCTGTATTATCGTGGATGTTACTGAAAGAAATTCCCTGGGGAGGATCCTGTACAGGTTCCTGAACAGGTGGGACATTTTCACGTACACTCCGTGCTCCCTTATACGACATTCCCTTATACGCCCGCTCCATTATGCGACCAGTTGCCGCTCCCCTATACGACGGGAACTTCGTTCTCCTTCATCCTCACTACTCCGCTCAAAGTTCGCGCGGGAAGCAAATAGTCTCGCGCGTAAATATGAATACAATATTTTAGTTCAGTACTTTCAGGATTAACTAGTTATGAGTTTTCAAGTGGAACACTTTTATTACGAATTTTTATAAGGGGTTATCTTAAAAATGTCATTAACCTAAAATTCTAAAGAATTTGACAATGTTACATTCGCAAAAAAAAGCTATATTCATGGACGTATGGAGCTAGCTCTAACTGACACTAGATTCAACGCGTATGCGCACGACCCCGTGAGATTGTTGGTGGAAGGCGTAAGACGGGTCCCCCTTGCGCCGTCGTATAAGGTCGTCGTCTTGGTCCCGAGCTCGTCGTATAAGGGAGCGTGATGTGTATATACGTATGTATGTATGTATATATGTATGTATGTATATATATATATATACACACACATAAATATACATTGCACGCTCCCTTATACGACGAGCTCGGGACCAAGAACATTCCCTTATACGACGGCGCAAGGGGGACCCGTCTAACCCCTTCCACCAACAATCTCACGGGGTCGTGCACATACGCGTTTCCCTAGCTGCTTGAGGGAACAACAATGAAATCACCAAAACACTAAAATGTTGTAGATGCGGTTCAAAACGGTCGAACGCGCAGAGCACCCGACAATGGATCGGCAAACAATTCCGATCATCCTAGAGTTCGTGGTGCTGAAAATAATTTAGATAGAAACACGATGACGAACCGGCGAAACGCCCACATTGAGTGGACGGTTTAACTTAAGAATGACATGCGAGACTGCTACGATGCCAGCATTATCCCTGTTCGCGGAGACTTTATGGCGCGTATGCATACTCTGTGGTGCCAGAAACACCCAGAGCTTCAGCACGTTTCGCATCAGTCTTTGCGAAATCAAGCCGACTACCTCCGGAAAAATGGATATGTACGCGGAGCGCTTTCTCAACCGCTGCTTGAACAAGCTGCAGACGAAGATGGAATGACATTAAGACCAACCGCAGAAAGCAGGCACCTTCTGGAAGATGATCGCAATTCCAGTACAAGGAGGAAAATCAACATGCAAGTTCCTCTTAAGCCACAAGATCTGACTGAAATGGATGCCTCCCTTCATGGAGATATCTCGCAAGAGTCCGACCTCTGGACCATCAATTACTCAGTTTATGGTGCTGCGAGAGCTTTGGCTGATTCAAATCGAAGGCTGAAACGGACGATGGATCAAACGACAAGAAGACGCTTGCATCAACTGAACAAGACAATTGCATGGGCACGACAGAATGCGCCCCGTGTTCAATGTGTGATTGATTACATAAAATCTGGTAGACCGTTCACGGAAAGGGTTCGAAAGTTCGCCCAAGAACTAAGGACCTTGAATCACACACTAAACAAGTCAAAGCTGCTGACAATCAAGCAGCATATTGTTGACAAAATAAGGCTGTTATCTGACGCAAGGAGGAGGATACATAAGAGGGAGAGATGGATCAGGGTGAATCAACAGTTTCTCGCTGGCCCATCACGCCTCTTCAGTGATCGCCCTGTTTTTGTAAAAAATCCACCCAAGCCCAAGGAGGTAGAGACTTTTTCGAGAGAGGTGTACAAGTTCCCGGAAACACTAGATTTGAAAGAAGATACTGACGATATCACCCGCTTCAAGGAGTTTTGCGACAGCCTCATAGAATCTGAGGAGGAGTGCCCATCAGTCACTGCCCTAGAGGTGAAAAGAGCACTTAGAGGCACGAAGAACTTTTCCGGTGCTGGACCAGATTGTATCAAGAACTTTTGGTGAAAGAAGTTTACTTCTATACACCAAAATTTGGCCCGCATATTCACCTCATACTTAAAGTCGGAGACGCCCATTCCGCAGTGGCTGGTGTTAGGAAGCACTATACTCCTACCGAAAAAAGGCAACTTGTCCAACCCAGAGAATTACAGGCCAATAACTTGTTTGAACACACTGTATAAGATCTTTACAGCTGCCCTAAACAACAGGCTTGTTCGACGAATTGAGCCTGTATGGGGAGAGATGTACGAAAAACGTGCCTCGAAAAAAGGTGTAGCAGGCTGTAGAGAGAACCTGCTGATTGACAGGTGTGTCTGTAAAGACGCTACAGTCCATCAGCGCGTCCTGTCAATGGCCTAGATTGACTACCGGAAAGCTTTTGATTCAACCTCTCATAGACTTATCATCTGTCTGTTGGAAAGCTTGAAGGTACATCCACACACAGTGATATGCATTGAGAGATTGATGCCTCCTTGGAAAACTAGATTTACCATCTCATCTAGGAATTATCGTCTGACGACGACCAACGTCACCTTCCAGAGGGGCGTCTTTCAAGGGGATAGTATGAGCCCTTTGCTTTTTTGCATCAAACTTCTGCCTCTATCTCTCGCACTACGAAATTCTCCTGGATACCTCTGTGGCGACACTAATCAGCGTGACCATAAGGTCATTCATGTATTTTATATGGATGACCTGAAGATCTATACCACTGGTAAAAGCAAACTTCAAACTGTTATAAATATCGTCAAGAACTACACAGGAGAGATTGGGATGGACTTTGGTTCGGACAAGTATGCCAAAATTCATTTGAAGAAAGGAAAGATTACTGGCGTTCCCAAGGACCCAGAGCTTGTGGATATAAGTGTTATTAGACATCTTAACACTGAAGAGACCTATACATCCCTGGGCGTGCCTCAAAGCCGCACTCAGGACGTAAAATCAGTGAAGGAGTCTCTCCGAAGCAGATACAAGCATCTTCTTCGACAGATTTGGTCTTCCAATCTGTCGGCGTTGAACAAGGTATCTGCGACTAGCATGCTTACCGTCCCAGTTCTACTCTACTCGTTTGGGTTGGTTCAATGGACGAAGAACGAGCTTACGGCCCTTGATGTCACCACGCGTAAGATCATGCATATGCATAAAAGCTTGCATATCAATTCGTCAGTTCCGCGATTATACATTTCACGCCGTCAAGGCGGACGCGGACTTCTGAATCTCCAGTGTCTTCATAACCGAATTGTTTTAAGTACAGCTTACATCGTTGCGAATGGCAGAGATCCTCTCCTAAGGATGGTCAGAAACCACGAGATAATTGGCAAAGGAGCGTTCCTTTACAAAGCCGCGGAGCAAGCTGCCGAGACCCTTGGCCTGAATTTTAACATCAGAAATGAGGAAAGTGCATTACTCAATCTAGATGCTTCACGTCTAAAAGCCGAAGTAAAGAAAGCAGAGGTTGGAAGATTTCACCAAGAGCTACTCGACAAGCTTATGCACGGAAACTTTTACCGAAATTTAGAAAAACAGTCCTCGTCGAAGGAGCAAACTTTTGCTTTCCTCAAATCATCAGGGCGTAATTCAGGTACAGAGGGCTTTATTTTTGCATGCTAGGACAGTGTCATTTCCGCCTTAGCATACCGTGCCCACATTTTATGTCAAGAAATTCCCAGTGATAGGTGCAGAGCGTGTCAGAGCGTAACTCCGTTCAAACAATTTGTGTTCGGAGGGTAGGCTAGTCATTTACGGTTCACTTCTCTGTTAAACATTTTTTCTTTGACTTCAAGCTTTGGGGGCCCCCTAGCTTAAGCTAGGGGCCCAGCAAAAATGGATATATAACAGATCTGTAACTGTTCTAGAACACAAAAGAGCACGTTCTAGAACAGGTTACTAACAAGTTAGTAACCAGCGAGTAACTATGTCATCCTCCAGACTCTGTAACAATTCTGTAACAGATATAGAACACTGTGACAAGCGGTTGTAACAATTCTAGAACAAATCTAGAACTCAGTTACAATGCTTTGTAACAACTCTGCCACAGATCTAGAACGCAGTCACAATGCTTTGTAACAATTCTGTAACAGATCTAGAACTCAGTTACCGTGCTTTGTAACAATTCTATAACAGATCTAGAACTCAGTTACAATGCTTTGTAACAATTCTGTAACCGATCTAGAATGCAGTTGCGATGCTTTGTAGAAATTCTGTAACAGATCTAGAACTTAGTTATAAATTTGTAACAATTCTGTAACAGATCTGGAACAGTTCTAGAACTCCGTTGCACATGTTCTGTACCAATTCTAGAACAAATTAAGAACTCTCTTTTGTGCATTCTATAACAACTTTAGAACGATTCTAGAACTACGATGGACACGACCTGTAACAATGTTGAAAAATTCTGTAACAGTTCTCAAACTGTTACGCAAGGAATATAGAAAAGTGTTATGTAACATTTATGTAACTGGGTAACGTAAATGTAACGTGATTTTTATTCATGCTTGCTACACTACAAGAATTTGATTATCCAAAAACGTATTTATGAGTACCATGCATGCACATGCCAATACATAGATAATCAAATTCTTGTAATGTAACAGGAATGCACAATGTCACGTTACTTTTACAGTACCCGGTTACATAAATGTTACACAACTCTTTAATGTAACGTGTGATAAGGTATAAAAAAGGCCCGAATTTTCTTAGACATAAACTTATCAATGATGACATTTATTCTTGAAGTGACCGCAGTTACACAAAAATTATAGATTAATAATAATTTACATATTAGCCAGCATTATGTCATATTTCATATCGCCCATACAGTTCCAGAAGCTCGTGAGCCACAAAATTATCCTAATAATAACATATATAATATAATATAATATGAAGTTTCTAGCAGGAGATCAAATTGTTATTCTTTTTTCTTTACAACTGCGCAGTTGCAAAGAAAAAAGAATAAAAATTTGATCTCTACTCTGTTTGTGCAGTATTCAATTATTCGTATGCATCATTGCAATTATAACGAAAGTTTTATCTTTTTGTTTAAGTTTTCACATTTTTATTAAACTTCTGTAGGTTTAATTTTTATGCCACTTGAATGTTCCCCTTCACTGGCTAGAAAACTACCAACATCCTTTGAATTGCATGGCTCTGTAAAGAATGGTTCAGTATTTGTAAAGTGCTTCACTTCTACTAAGAAGGTACCACTTTCTATAAAGGCGTTCGTCACCAGCTACCTACAGAAAACTACCTACAGAAACGAATTGAAAAACAAAATATTTTCCTCAGTTCAGAACTCTTTGCAAAAATACAGTGTGCTTTTTATCTAGTTTTAATAAAGAGAACATCGAGTTTGTCTTTAATTATTCCAAAGGAACAAAAATTGAATTTTAATTTTAATTTTAGCACTTTTTACACTATCTAAAACATCTAAATGATCGCTAATGTCAGGTAATAATTGCTATAATATGTCTAACATCATAACAATCGTTATTCACATTTAAACGAAAAAAATCTTCAATGAGAACAGACAGACCGTCATACTCCACGCGGTAGCATATTGTACTTTTAATTGGAATAATTTTCTAAATGTGAAACCAAAAATTCTATTTTCAAGCATCGTATATTTGAATAGAAAATGGGAAAAGGGAAAGTTTCTCGAGAATGGAGGAAAAAGGGGAATTTAAGAAAAGAGGAAAGGCAGGGGAATAGAGAAAAGTCCTGAACCCTAATATTTTAAATTAAAATTTTACAAATCACGGTGTAAAAACATAAAAAATTTGTGAATATTATGTACATATCTTTCAAAAAATTATGACATAAAAACATCATAATTTCTTAAAAAATAGAGCATATATTTCTGAAAAAATCGGCACATTTTACATAACAATTTACACTTTTGACGATGTTCCCAACAGTATAAATAACACATTTGCATGTAAGGGCTACAAATCTTTTAATGCCTTTTAAAACATTCAATTCAAAAAATAGTATATGATGAACAGCAGTTTATATACAATGACAAATTTAAAACTTATTTTTCACGTCCTTTAGTGCACATTTTTTCTTTCATTTCAAATCACAAAAAGTTCCCGGTTTTCAGTCCAGAGGCCACCCTGATTTGACATGATACCAGTTTGAGAATTGTTCAAGTTATGAAGTATCAAATTGAAATTAATAAATTCTCAAATATTAATTATCTTAAATTAAAAGTTATTCAACTATGAAAGGATTTCAATTAGAAATTAAATTAAATTTTCAAGATTAAATGAAGGATACCGTCATAAACTCCTTCTCTATTTCAAAAACTAAACATTTATAATTATCATTTGCATAAAGCATAATCTTAGAGTTTAACTTCAAAATGTTGAAAATTTATTTTCATTATCAAATTGTTCAACAATGATATAGTTTTCAGTTTCGAACTATCCAGTTTTCGGTACATTTAAATGCGAAGTAATATTGAACTTGCTTAGGTTTCATAAATTACTAAAGCTTCAGTAAAAAATTATCATAAGTGGATTATAAAACGTATTTACTGGAGCGCTCAATTTTTAATTGTTGTATTTTGAATGATCTTCTTTTGAAATTATAATTTACATTTTTCTAGGTTCCCAGTAGTATATATAACACATTTACATATAATGGTTACAAATCTTCTAACGCTTTCTAAAAGATTTCAAAGGATTCTATTTTGAATACTGGAAAATATTATTTGTAAAATTAAAAATTATATGACTCCTGAATAAATTTTTAAATAAAAACGTACCAGATAAATTTCTAAAGAATCTTTCAAGGAATAAAATAAGCCCTACAACATGAGAATTAAATAAGAACTGCAACTTTTACAGCAAGAGTAAAGAGTAAGCAAAAACAAACTCTAAATAATTAGTATTAAATGAGCGATTTTAACCTGAAATATTTTTTCCTAAAGTTCACCTTCAGTTCTCTTCCAAAATTAATTACAATTATCAATAAAAATATTTTCCTCGCTTTTAAAAATCATTTTTAACAATGCTCATTTTTGAACATGAGATAACTTCAGTTTGTTTTTTTGTTCATTGTTCATTTAAAATTGTGCAACTATTATACTTATGAGTAAAACAATTGTTTCTAATAAATTTAGAAATTCAGAAACCTTGCATGATAGAAAAGATTCATGCCAGATATTATAGGTTGCAAAATTTTGTGGCTTATCACGACCTTATACAGATGGACGATATAGTAGCAGTATATGAACGTCATCTGCTCGGTGGGTTCCTGTCACCACTACGCAGCGCGTCCTCGGGTTGCGGATAGAGGAACGACCCGTTAGGCTGAACATCCGCTCAGGTTAGCTGCGGATACAAGAATAAGCAGCCGCGGACAGCCGATAGGAACCAGTCGTGGGTGTGGTGAGCCCAGCCTAAGATGTTGGCCTAGCACTGCCTAGCACTGGTAGAAAGCACGATGACCATGGCTTGGGAGGACCCACCCATTCACGTTCATACGCAATGGGTGGGTCCTGGCAGGCCGAGGTGCAGCGCGTATCCACCTAGAAACACTACCCGAACCAAAACTAAAAATATTGTAAGGGAAAAATCCTGCTGGCCATTGGACACCGCAGCGATGACACTGCCCGCAAGGGATGTGTGGAATGATTCGCCTGTATAGGGCCAAAGGAGTACTGATGCCAGTAGGCGCGCTGCCTTGCAGGGGGACGTTAGGATACGAGGATGAAACTGTAATGTGTCTGACGACAAGTTGACATGGTCCTTGTCAGAGCCGGAAAGCTCCTATACTTAGACCTAGGGAGGTATGGGTGTTATCACTCCTGGGACAGTGGACTCACCTAAGATCGGAATAGGATCCCAACGTGCGGATTATCTTTAAACTACCATGGCTAACTTGCAAAAACAAAAAACTACAGTTGAAAAATACAAAACTGACTTAATAGCACTTCAAGAAACCTGCTGGCCGGGCGACTTCGCGTCAATTTCTAAGGATAACTATACTTTTCACTATGAAGGAGCTAAGGCATGGAGACTGGGGACCGGTTTTCTTATTAATAAACGAATCTCGCAAGCAGTGTTGTCGCAGTGGGGCCCCACAATGTTCCGGCGCACTCTAGCCGCGGAACGAATTTTACCCGGACAAATTTGAAAATTTCCCGGGAAATTTCCCGGAAATTTTATAACTGTAAAATAAACTTAAATTGCAAAATAACATAGTTTACAATATTTTTGACTGAATGAATCTCGTTTATTATTGTAAAATCAGTTGAAATTATCAAACAGCATAGTTTTTAAAATTGTTTATTGAATAATTTTAATTCTTTTACCATGTCAAATCAGCATATTGCAAAACATAGTTTTTACCCATCTTTATATATAATTTTCATTAATTTACTATGTAAAATCTGCTTCAATTAAATAAAAATATAGCTTTAAACTTTTTTATCCAATAAATATTATTTACAAGCAGGTGCTCAAGTATCAACCAGTGATCCCAACTTTGGCATGTAGAATTCCACTACCCATCGCTGGATACGCAGAGCGACCCTGCCCAGTCAAGGTTGGGCAGTGACATTCTACATGCCAAAGTTCGCCTGAAGCAAAAATAAAAGAAACTGACAAATGAAAGATTCTCATTATGATTGATGATTACTTTTTGAAACATTTTCTAAAACATTCAATTGAACTTAATAAACATAATTGAAATGGATTGTTCCGATTCGTTCTGGAATTTGTAGATTTCCCGAAATATTCCCGACAATATCGAAATTACCCGAAAACCGGGAAATTTCCCGGTCATCGGCAACACTGCTCGCAAGCGGTTATCGACATGCAATTCATTAACGATCGGTTATCATACATTGTACTGAAGGGTATTTTCAACAAACAGATATTAATCAATGTGCACTGCCCCACCGAGGACGAAGACGAAGACACTAAAGATCTCTTTTATGAAACAATCGAGCAGGTTTTTAACAAGTTCTCAACTTTTGACGCAAAAATAGCATTGGGAGATTTCAACGCGAAAATTGGAAAAGAACCGATGTATAGGCCTACAATAGGATCAGAAAGTTTGCATGACGTCAGTAACGACAATGGAACTAGAGTAATAAACTTTGCAGCTTCAAAGAACCTCGTTGTCAAAAGCACATATTTCAAGCATAAAAATATACATAAGGCCACCTGGAGATCACCAGATGGTAACACTCACAATCAGATTGATCACGTTCTAATTGACAGAAGACGTCATACAAACATTCTCGATATAAGATCGTATAGGGGAGCGGATTTAAATTCAGACCATTTTCTCGTCATAGTAAAAATAAGATCTAGGCTAGCGATAACTAAGAAAACAAGCCGCACAGAGCCAACAGTTCGTTTCAATATAGATAAGTTCAAAACAGCAACAGAAACATTAAATTATCAAGTTGAGATTTCTAACAGCTTTGACGCTCTCCAAGAACAGAGAGACGATAACAATAATTGCGAGGAGGATCCGGAAACCCTGTTTGTGCAATATAAAAAAGGCGGTAAAGACAGCCGCGAAACTTACGATAGGTTTAAAGAAAGTAACAAGAAGCAAACCATGGTTTGACGAAGAGTCCAAACTCGGGTCTGAAAAACGTCGGAAGGCCAGACTAATTAGTTTACAAAATAAGTGCGATCAAACACATAAGAAGTATCTCGAGATTAGTAAAAGTACAAATAGGCTCTACAGATCCAAGAAAAGGGAGTGGGAAAAGAATAAAATACTAGCAATAGAAACGCATAATAAACAGAATAACCCGTGCGAGATATACAGGGGAATCAATTTTATAAGGAAAGGCTTTCAAAGTAGAACGGAAGTAATGAGGTACGAAAATGGCAATCTAGTAGCCGATGCGACAGAGAGACTGAATTTATGGAAAGACTATTTCGATAAACTATTAAATGTACGCGAAGCCCCCGTTGAAGGTAATCTCGGCGAAATCCACACTGCTGATCTATTAATTGATGATCCTGCTAATAAAGAAATAGAAATGGCTATAAAGAAGTTGAAAAATAACAAAGCCGCAGGCATCGACGACCTACCGTCAGAACTGATAAAAAATGGAGGCCCTTGCCTCACAAGACAAATTATTAAATTATTACGCACAGTTTGGAAAACAGAAAGCATGCCGGAAGAATGGAATACCTCTATCGTTATTCCCATCTTTAAAAAAGGCGATAAAACTGACTGTAACAATTATCGGGGAATTTCACTTGTACCTTCGTGCTACAAGATCCTGTCTAATGTAATCCTAAGTAGACTGACTCCTTTTGCCGAGGAAATCATTGGGGATTACCAGTGTGGATTCCGCCGAAACCGATCTACAAGCGATCAAATGTTTACAATTAGGCAACTGCTAGAAAAAAAATGGGAATTTAAAGAAGTAGTGCATCAGCTATTTATCGATTTCAAAAAAGCTTACGACTCTATTATACGCGCACGAATGTATTGGATCCTAGAGTTCTTGGGTGTACCAAGAAAATTGGTTAGACTTATCAAAATTTGCTTAAGCGGCAGTAGGGGTAGAATACGCGTAAACGGTAATTTATCTGAAGAGTTTTCGATCCGCGATGGCCTGAAACAGGGCGATGCACTTTCGTGCGTCCTTTTTAACTTAGTTTTAGAATACGTGGTTAGGCAAGTGCAGGCGAATCCGACCGGTGCTACCCTCAATGGGATAATACAAATTCTTGGATATGCGGATGATCTCGACTTACTAGGGGATGATAAAGAAACGGTAGCTAGAAATGCAGAAATCTTGATCAAAAAAGCCAAAGATATTGGCTTGGAAGTTAGCGCATCGAAGACAAAATATATGACCGTCGTCAGATCCGAACAAAGTAATCAAGACGGGGATCTTATGGCCGGAAATATGAAATTCGAGAGGGTTAGCGAGTTTAAATACTTCGGGTCTATTATAACTAACGAAAATGAGATTAAAACGGAAATCAACGCGCGGCTGCACGCTGGCAATGGGTGCTATTATGCAGCAAACACACTATTAAAATCGCGATTGCTATCTAGAAACATAAAAGTAAGAATCTACAAAACAATAATAATGCCGGTCGTCATGTACGGGTGCGAAACGTGGGCACTGACGAAAGGAGAGGAGAATAGGTTTAGAGTTTTTGAGAATAAAGTACTCAGAAAAATCTATGGTCCAAAAAGGGACGAAGAGACCGGCGAATGGAGAAAACTGCATAATGATGAGCTGCATGCTCTCTACGGGTCAGCAAATATTAATAGAGTAATGAAAGCGCGTAAACTAAGATGGGCGGGGCATGTAGCAAGAATGGGAAATGAAAGAACAGTGGTGCAAGTTTTAAGAGGGAGACCGAATGGTAACCCTCGTGAAAAGAAAGACCAACTTTAGATCACAGTATAGGCAGGTATATTCTTGTCCCGGCAGTTTGAACCCCAAATATCCCATCATTATCAGGCTCATCACGAGTCATAGATTGTGAAGGAGGCGCTCTTTCTTGTAAGTTTCAACAGAAAGAGAGGACGAGATGGAGGGAGGGACAGAGTTCCATAAATATAACGGCAACTGGTTGAAGCCTTCTAGATCTCGTAAATAATAATAAATCATCCCAGGTTCTTTGGGACTTTTAGGTATAGCTAGTCTGTTGATACAGACAGCTATCCTTATTTAACAGAGAGAGTGGTGTCTATTTCAATGCCCTAAAATTGATGCAGGTATAGGCTGAAAGGTAAAAGACTAGAAAAAGACCTAAAGAGGTTTGAAACTGGTCTTGATGTGATCTAAAGTTGGTCTTTTTTTTCACGAGGGAAGAGACCCTTAGGCAGACCGAGAAACAGATGGGAGAAAAATGTCAGGGATGATTTAAAAGAACTAGGACATGATTACTTAAACTGGATGGAGGATGCACAGGATAGAGATGTGTGGCGGTCTCGGGTTAGTGAGGCAATGAACTTTCGAGTTCGAACTGCTAATCTATAATAATAATAATATGAACGTCATATATAGCCCTGGCGAACGAAATAGTTTTTTTTACAACCTAACTGTTAAATTTTCAACCAAATAGTTGAGTTTTCTATCAAAATAGTTGTATGTTCAATCCAAAAGGACGATTTTGTAACAAAATAGGTTCATTTTAAACCAAAGAGTTAAACTAAAGTTGTGAATTTTCAACAAAGAAGATTAAATCTCTACCAAAAAATACGAATTTTCAACTCAAATGATGAATCTTTCAACAAAAATTTAACAAAAGCAGTTTAACTTCTAATACAATTTTCCACCAAATTGTTGATTTTTCAAGTCAAAAAGACAAATTTTCTACAAAACAGTTGAACTTTTAACCAGTAAATATGAATTTGTTTGAAAAAGTTAATTTTTAACCAAACAATTGATTTTCTTACCAAAATAACTGAGTTTCTTACCAAAATAGTTGAATTTTCAACAAAGTAGATACCTTTCCAAGCGAAGATATGAGTTTTAAACTAAAATTATGAATTTTCAACCAAGAAGAATAATTTTCTACCATAAGACGAATTTTCAACTGAAATGATGAATCTGTAAAAAAAATTAATGTTTAACAAAAGCAGTTTAACTTTTAATAGAATTTTCAACTAAACAAGATGAATTCTCAACGAAAAATGTAATACGTGTTATATTATAAACAAAAGAGATTTCAATTTAAAATCAAAAAACAATTGAATTTATCCAAGAAGACGACTTTTCATCAAAATAGTTCATTTTTAACCAATAGGGTCATCCACAAAAATTTCGTTTGCCTTATATTTGAGTTTTTTATAAACATTTGCTCCCAACGAATTAAAACGTAAAATTAAAACTCAATTTCTATTATTTAGTCATTTATAATAATTTATTAATAAGTGATAAAATACCCACCAGTAAATGTCGATTAATAAAAGATAACATGTGGCGCCCTCACGGCTCGAAACACGTGGTGTGACGTCACGTGCCGTCAAACCCGAAGAAAGTACATGGTCAGTTTGATAAAAACAATCAAAATAATTAATTATCAGCGTTTTTTGGCAAAAATGGTTTATTTTTATAAAGTATCAATATGCCTGGATACGTTAAAGCGAGTTCGGATAATTTGCCAAAAGTGAGTACACTTATGATTAGCGATTTCTTCGCGAAGTGCTCCGGTTTCAATGTCGTTGTCACTCGAGGAGTGAAAGCGAAAAAGTGAGTAAACGGCATAAATGACGATAACATTTTGAAACATTTATTTTTGTTAATTTAATTCATTAATTATTGAGAATGATAATTGCTTCAGGTGAATCCTAACATATATGCAATCTATTCAATTCAGAAAACCTAACCTCACTTTTGCTTATAGTTGTTTTTATAAATACTTTCACAAATACTTCTATAAAATTGTTACAAAATTCATAATTATGAGATTTATAATTACTTTTATAAATATTTTATTTTATAATACTTGTTACATGAATAAACGATTTGATTTCGCGAGGTTATAGCTCACATACATCCCAGCACCCCATATATAACACCGTTGAACATCAGTCAATTACGAACTTTATGTTATCAAAAAAGCATATTTTAAATATATTTTTCTATTCAAAATAAAAATATTTACTTATGATAGCATTGCAATGATCTTCGCAACAATATATTGTTGTCGTTGAAGATGTGGTATGGCACATGTCACGCCGGACAATTTTGTACCATTTTTTTCATTCCTCACCTTTGGGTATAGATATAAATAACTTTCCTGGATTTTTGACAGACGTGTTCTTGTATTGAGGCACAAAACATCAATGGCAGCGCTGATTTTTTTTGCATTTTTATGAAAAAAACGTGAATCGCCCGGCTTCTTTGCAAGCCTTTGGCGGCTAGCTACGTCACATCAATATGGCGGAATGAGCGCGAAAGAAATAGGAATTTGAAATGTGTACAATTTTTTCTTTTTCAGATATAAATTCAAAAAAAAAGTTTTCTTTACACTATGCTGGTATTATTAGTGATTTTAGAGCATATACTTTAATATGCAAAAATAAAAATAAAATAGTGGATGACCCTATTAGTTGAGTTTCCTACTAAAACAGTTGAATTTTCAACCCAAAAAGAAGAATTTTTAACAAAAAAAGGTACATTTCCAATGGTAGAGATTAATTTTTTACTAAGATAATGAGTTTCAATATAATTTACAATCAAAGAAGATGAATTCCCCCAAAAAAAAATAATAATTGAGATTATAAACACGACATATTTCAATTTGAAATAAAACACAGCTAAATGTATCCAAAAAGGCGACTTTTCAACAAAATATTTTATTCTTCAACCGAATTCAATGTTTGGATACGAAATGTCAACTGTCAACTGTCAACTTTTAAGGTCTTGATATCTCTCCTCTTTTTCTTTCTCCTTTGCAGTGATGTTGTATTCGGATGGAGCCGAGAATTCGATCACGAATATAGTTCGTTTCTCGAAGTCTTGGAGAACAATGTCAGGCCTCGAGTGTGCAACGGAGACTGCTGCCCGAAAATCGTAGTTCCAGAAAATCTGGCACTTCTCGTTTCGGACAATTGACTCTATATCCCCTGGAGCGTTCGGCAGGGCAGGGTCGCGACCAACACCGTAAGAGCGACAAAGGTGGTAATAAAGTACTCTTAGGGCCGCATTATGTCTATAGATATACGTTGTTCCTGCGTGGGTCGGACACCCCGATAGTATATGTTCTAGGTACTCAGCGTGTGCATGACACGCTCTGCACCTATCACTGGGAACTTCTTGACATAAAATGCGGGCGCGGTATGCTAAGGTGGAAATTACACCGTCCTGGCATGCGAAAATAAAGCCCTCTGTACCTGAATTGAGCCCTGATGATTTGAGGAAAGCAAAAGTTTGCTCCTTCGACAAGGACTGTTTTTCTACATTTCTGTGAAAGTTTCCGTGCATTTGCTTGTCGAGTAGCTCTTGGTGAAATTTTCCAACCTCTGCTTTCTTTACTTCGGCTTTTAGACGTGAAGCATCTAGATGGCGTAATGCACTTTCCTCACTTCTGATGTTAAAATTCAGGCCAAGGGTCTCAGCAGCTTGCTCCGCGGCTTTGTAAAGGAACGCCCCTTCGCCAATCATCTCGTGGTTTCTGACCATCTTTAGGAGAGGATCTCTGCCATTCGCAACGATGTAAGCTGTACTCAAAACAATTCGGTTATGAAGACACTGGAGATTCAGAAGTCCGCGTCCGCCTTGCTGGCGTGAAATGTATAATCGCGGAACTGACGAATTGATATGCAAGCTTTTATGCATATGCATGATCTTACGCGTGGTGACATCAAGGGCCTTAAGCTCGTTCTTCGTCCATTGAACCACCCCAAACGAGTAGAGTAGAACCGGGACGGCAAGCATGTTAGTCGCAGATACCTTGTTCAACGCCGACAGATTGGAAGACCAAATCTGTCGAAGAAGATGCTTGTATCTGCTTCGGAGAGACTCCTTCACTGATGTTACGTCCTGAATGCGGCTTTGAGGCACGCCCAGGTATGTATAGGTCTCTCCAGTGTTAAGATGTCTAATAACACTTATATCCACAAGCTCAGGGTCCTTGGGAACGCCAGTAATCTTTCCTTTCTTCAAATGAATTTTGGCACACTTGTCCAAACCAAAGTCCACCCCAATCTCTCCTGTGTAGTTCTTGACGATATTTACAGCAGTTTGAAGTTTGCTTTTTCCCAGCGGCATAGATCTTCAGGCCATCCATATAAAATACCTGAGTGACCTTGTGCTCACGCTGATAAGTGTCGCCACAGAGGTATCCAGGAGAGTTTCGTAGTGCGAGAGATGGAGGCAGAAGTGTGATGCAAAAAAGCAAAGGGCTCATACTATCCCCTTGAAAGACGCCACTCTGGAAAGTGACCTTGTTCGTCGTCAGAAGATGACTCCTAGATGAGATGGTAAATCTAGTTTTCCAAAGAAGCATCAATCTCTCTATGCATCTCACTGTGTGTGGATGTACCTTCAAGCTTTCCAACAGACAGATGATAAGTCTATGAGAGGTTGAATCAAAAGCTTTCCGGTAGTCAATCCAGGCCATTGACAAGACGCGCTGATGGACTGTAGCGTATTTACAGACACACCTGTCAATCAGCAGGTTCTCTCTACAGCCTGCTACACCTTTTTTCGAGGCACGTTTTTCGTAAATCTCTCCCCATACAGGCTCAATTCATCGAACAAGCCTGTTGTTTAGGGCAGCTGTGAAGATCTTATACAGTGTGTTCAAACAAGTTATTGGCCTGTAATTCTCTGGGTTGGACAAGTTGCCTTTTTTCGGTAGGAGTATAGTGCTTCCTGACACCAGCCACTGCGGAATGGGCGTCTCTGATTTTGAATATGAGGTGAATATGCGGGCCAAATTTTGGTGTATAGAAGTAAACTTCTTCCACCAAAAGTTCTTGATACAATCTGTTCCAGCACCGGAAAAGTTCTTCGTGCCTCTAAGTGCTTTTTTCACCTCTTCGGCAGTGACTGACGGGCACTCCTCCTCAGATTTTATGAGGCTGTCGCAAAACTCCTTGAAGCGGATGATTTTGTCAACAATATGCTGCTTGATTGTCAGCAGCTTTGACTTGTTCAGTGTGTGATTCAAGGTCCTTAGTTCTTGGGCGAACTTTCGAACCCTTTCCGTGAACGGTCTACCAGATTTTATGTGGTCAATCACACATTGAACACGGGACGCATTCTGTCTTGCCCATCCAATTTTCTTGTTCAGTTGATGCAAGCGTCGTCTGATCTTCTGATCCATCGTCGGTTTCAGCCTTCGATTTGAATCAGCCAAACCTCTCGCAGCACCATAAACTGAGCAATTGATGGTCCAGAGATCGGACTCTTGCGAGATATCTCCACGAAATGAGGCATCCATTTCCACCAGATCTTGGGGCTTAAGAGGTACTTGCATGTTGATGTTCCTCCTTGTACTGAAATTGCGATCATCTTCCAGAAGGTGCCTGCTTTCTGTGGTTGGTCTTAATGTCATTTCATCTTCGTCTGCAGCTTGTTCAAGCAGCGGTTAAGGAAGCGCTCCGCGTACATATATATTTTTCCGGAGGTAGTTGGCTTGATTTCTCAAAGACTGATGCGAAACGTATTGAAGCTCTGGGCGTTTCTGGCACCACAGAGTATGCATACGCGCCATGAAGCCTCCGCGAACAGGGATAATACTGGCATCGTAGCAGTCTAGCACGTCATTCTTAAGTTGATCCGTCCACTGAATGTGGGCGTTTCGCCGGTTCGTCGTCGTGTTTCCATCTAAATTATTTTCAGCACCCCGAACTCTAGGATGATCGGCATTGTTTGCCGATCCATTGTCGGGTGCTCTGCGCGATCGATCGTTTTGAACCGCATCTACAACATTTTGGTGGTTTGTTGGTTTCATTGTTGTTCCCACGAGCAGCTAGGGAAAGGGTTTGTCAATCCTTGTAGAGCCTCGCGTGCAAGGATAAGGCTGATACTCTGAGACGTCGCCCGGTATCCCAGAGTCACCGTTAAAGACACCTTACCCAGGTGCCATGCAGCTTTCGGCACGGTTCTCACACTTTCGCTTAGGGGTTATTCCTTCGGGACCATCCCTGAACAATTGTCCGCGACTGCTTATTAATTATTGTAACCATATTCAGCAGAAGCCCTTGGTACGGGGACCCTCTATCCGCAACCCGAGGACGCGTTCGGTGGCTTTGTCATAAGCTCTGCAGTTCTATTCCAAGGGAATCGAAACCGAAACCGAATGGTGTTTCCGCCCGG